>MU789799.1:107880-131688 GCA_026770625.1 Nicotiana glauca
CCCCCCCCCCCCCAATCCTTTACCCCTTACAAATTTCGCCGAAGAACCACCAAAAATTCTCGAATTTTAGATCTAAATGGCCAGAAAATATAGCTTCATTCTTTCTGATTTACTTCGTCAATACTCGATTGTTGTGACTTTAAAATTGACACTGATCAATTGCTCTTATCAAGAGCAATTGATTAATGTGAGATTTAGTCCACTTCGAAGTCACCGGATTGCAGACGACCAGTCAGAGCTTCAGTTTCTTAACCTCCAAGGTAATCTTTTTTTCTCTTTTAAATTTCAATTAACTGTTCTTGTCATATTGCAAGATTAGTTTGTCCGATTATGTTCAATTTTTCAAGTTTAGCACATTAATTATTTGAATATCTAGTTTTTCTGTTGTCACATTAGTTCTTTTGTTCTTCGTTTTGATTGGATTCCGTATGCGTTCTTTTGGGTTGGTTATGTATAGTAATTGGAAATTAGGGGTGAAAAGGGTAATAATAAAAGTTTAAAGTGTCCAAAAGGCTTTGCAAACTAGGGAATCTGAGTTAGTTAGGCGGGAAATTTCTAGAAAGGGTCAAAAGGCAATAAGACAAATAAAATTAGGTCACATTTGGGTAAAAACGGGTAATAAACAGAAGCTAAAGGGCTGAAAAATTGAAGGAACATCTGGATAGACATCTGTCCAATTCAGTTTTAAAAAGATGCTTTTTTTCCTGAAATTTAGGAAATGCATTTAGAAAATTATCCACTTATCCTTTGTGCACATGATAAGACTTTTTCTGTATATAAAACCTTCTATCTTCACACACTAGACTGGACACACAAACAGAATTTCACCTTACAGTTTTTTTCCTCTTTACAAGTCTAGCCTCCCTCATATAGTGATTGAATAGGGTTTCATAAGTTTTGGTTTTTCTTTATCAACCTTGGTTTTCTGAAGATGATTTGGAATTGAGGTCGAGTTTTGTATGCGGTGGAAATTGGGGCTACCCGATATCATCCCTCGATGGAAAATGTGATACCACGTTGGAAGACCGGGATGTTGAGGTCGATAATACTTACTGAGGTCAGAAGAAGGCGTGCTTCGAGATGATGCCAATATGATTCGGTAACGAAAAGAGAGAGATACCCGCAATGGGCCAGAAATCACGGCGTGAATTTCGGAATGGATTGATCTTCGACGGTTAAACAGTTGTCAAATGTGATTTCCTACTATAATCAGAAGTGTACCTTATTTAAGACTCCCCTATTATATTGTCACGGCCCAAAAACCATTAAAGGTCGTGATGGCGTAGGACACCTCGGTTAGGTAAGCCAACATTAAATAATTAATTAAACTCTCATTTTAATATTTTAGGAACCATAAATTTCCTTTAATTTAACAAGTAAAAAGTAATCTTCGCTGAATAAATAAAAGTGTTTACAACGTTCAATACTAAATATCGCATAATCACCCCAAAACCTGGTGTCACAAGTGCATGAGCCATCACTGGAAAATCAAATGAAATACAATAATTGTCCAGAATACAAATTTGGACAGAAAGTTAATACAGTACTCTGAAAGAGACTCTGCTGGCTGTGGATCGTCTCGAGAGATGCAGCTCATCTAAGTCTCTGTATCAACCACGCTGCTATGCCCACCAGGCCATATGATATACATGTGCATGTGCAACAAAATGCACAACAACTGTAGTATGAGTACGAAAATAACGTGTACCCAGTAATTATCCAGTCTAACTTCGAATAAGTAGTGACAAGGGGTTGACTTCGACACTTACTAGTGATCCAATAATAGCGAGTACAGTAAAGGGGTAATTAAATATGAAATAGAGTAAATAAATGAAATAAACAATAATAATAAAAGAAAATACCCGCTCGCGAATCATACGTGCGATGCGATCAAATATAATTTTAAGGAATTTCTGCGCTCGTGAATCATACCTACGACGCGGTCAAATATAGATTTAACATTTAAAACCATATTTCTTTCTTGATTCCTTTTCAAATAAGGGAAATTCAACTTGTAGCTTTTAAGGAAGTTATCGCGCTCGAAACATACATGCGACGTGGTTACACAGAAATTTCTTAAGTTATTATAAGATTCATGAATTCCTTTCGAAAATACTCAGTTTAATGAAAACACTTAAATTCTTAAATTCCTCAATTAAAATACCTTACAACACAATTATTACGCAACCTCAATCTTATTTCTTCTCAAGGCAAAAAATAACATCAATCAACAATAATATCAACAAGGCATGATGTAGCCTAGAACTACCCGAACATAGGCATAAGAGTAGCTACGCACGGACACTCATCACCTCATGCATACGTAGCTCCCCACAAATAGGAGCACAATTTAATTATTTCACCAATGGGGTTAATTCCCTTTTACAAGGTTAGAAAGGAGACTTACTTCGCTCTGAAGTTCCATAACCGGCTTCCAAGCCCTTCCGACGACTCAAACCGGTGCTTAACGCTCCAAAAGTAGCCAATAATTATGCAAATCCATTAATATATTCTCAATTACTCGTTATAATCCAATTTATAATAATTTCTAACCCAGACCAAAAAGTCGATAAAAATTCACCGTCAGGACCATGTGCCCAGATTCCGAAATTGTTTGAGGAATAACTTTACCTATAACCCCACAAACCCAAATATATAATTTATTTCCAATTTTATGCCCAAATTCGTAGTCAAAATCTAAATACATAAGATTTTTTGTTTTTCCACCAAAACCCCAACTATAATACTTTCCATACTTGAATCCGTATCTAAATCATGTATTTAACTTATAATGACTGAGAACAACTTACCTTGTGATACTTGAAGAATAACTCCCCTTGAAGCTCTCTAAAAATCGCCCAAACCGAATGAAAAATGGGAGAAAAATGGCCAATTCGCTTTTATAAAGACCCTCTCTACCCAACCACCATTCCACACATGCGGTACACAAGCCATATCTGCGGCTCTGCACTTGCGGAAATTACCATCGCAGGTGCGGTCTTGACTAGATTCAGCCTTTTGTCCGCTTCTGCAGGTAACATCCTCTCTTTTGGTCTCGCTTCTGCGGAGCCCCGGCCGCTCTTATAGTCTCACTTTTGCGGGAGCTTTGTTGCACCTACGCCCCCAGCGAAGCCCGATCCAATTCAGCTTCTCCGATACCAAGGCCGCTTCTGCGGCTCCGCACCTGCGGCCAAGACCTCATAGGTGTGGTTACACCAGAAGGCAACTGTTTTATTCGTTCATCAAATTTCAAATTTGATCTGTTAACCATCCAAAATCCACCCAAGGTCCTCTGGAACCTGACCGATCATACCAACCAGTCCCAAAACATAATGTGGACCTGCTCGAGGCCTCAAATCACATCAAACAATGTGAAAATTATGAATCGCATCCTAATTTGAGCTTTATAAACTTTAGAACTTCAAACTTCTACATTCGATGTCGAACTTCTCAAATCATGTCCGATTGACCTCAAATTTCGCACACAGGTCATATTCCACACTACAGACCTACTCTAACTTTCAGAATCGAAATCCAACCCCGATACAAAAAGTCAACTTCTGGTCAAACTTCTAAAAAACTTTCAATTTCTAATTGTAGCCAAATGACTCCAAAATGACCTACGGACTTCCAAATCCATTTTCGATCATGCTCCCCATACCAAAATCACCGTATGGAGCTATTCCCAGTCTCAGAATCCCAAACGGACATTGATATCATTGAAATTCACTTCAACCTAAATTTATGAAATTCTTCAAAAATGCTAACTTCCACTATAGGCGCCGAAACTCTCCCGGGTCATCCAAAACTCGATCTGGGCATATGCTAAGTTGGAAATAATCATACCAACCTGCTGAAACCTTTAAATCATGATTTCGAGGTTGTTTACTCAAAAATTCAATCTTAGTAAATTCTTCCAACTTAAAGCTTTCGAAATAAGAATTCTCTTCTCAAACCAACTTTGAACCTCCCAGAATTCAATTCCGACCATACGTACAAATCATAATTCCTGAAGTAAAGCTGCCCATGGCCTCAAACTGTTGAACGGTGCGCTAGGGCTCAAAACGACCTACCAAGTCATTATATTCTCTCCCACTTAAACATGCGTTCGTTCTCAAACGTGCTGAGAATTGCGTTGGAGTATTCTAAAATTTCTGCTTAACCCCTCGCGCACCTACCCGTGCTACCACAACTCCGTTGAGCACATTAGCTCGATCTAATCTAAAGATATTCTCTCCTATTCAAGTTAATAAGCTTAGAGCCCAATTCCAACATCCGAAATTCTCTACCAGGCCTGCTTCCAACATCCAAAATTCTTTACCAGGCCTGCTTCCAACATTCAAATCCTCAAGTAGTAGTATGACCCACCATATCCCTTCTGGAATCCGCCTACATATAACATGCCATAATACTTGAATATTTTCAAATTAAATAAATTACTGAGACCATCAACCTCGCACATGTCATCATAAGTCACATGAGTAACTCAACACACTAAAGGAGATAATCGTTGTCAGCGTCATGCCGATTCAACCATTGCTAACCGATCCGACTTCTTCTAATTTATCCTTAACTTGACATAGAAATAATAATAGCTCCATTCAAAACATAGCGAACTCAATTTGCACTCGCCCTGAGTGACCCCATTCACAAGACCTCATTGTCTCAAAACCCACGAACCATTTCATACCCTCCTTGTGCACATAATCACGTCTTGAATTGGTGTACCCATTCTGACTTAGTCCCTAATAATAATCAACTTCAAGGCTCTTATAGCACATGAACACTCTTTCAATGAAGTACATGACTGAATCACTTCCCTTGTAAATTACCTTCGTACGAAGCCTAAGTCCTGAATCTTCCCAAAGCCTAATCATGAGTCAATAAGGTCAATTATAGCACACATTTATCCAATCCTTTGCTCAAGTTATCACTTATGTTCTCTTCCCTTAGCCATAAGAATCTACCAATATGTCGATAACTGGAACTTCACCAGTAGATAACAATGCAACCCAAATCGTCGGCAGTGAGACTATCCCACTTAGCTTGGAGCCACCCATTACACAACTCTAGAACTACTAAGATTCTTTCTTCATCGTCGACCTGATCTCGTACAACCAACTCACCAAACTCCTCGAAATCCTTCTGTTTGACCTTTCATGAACTATTTGGATCACTAACCACATCCACATATTCAAAATCTTGTTGGATAGCCATTGACCTGCTCACAGGAGATAACCCACCTGTAGAAAGCCAACATCTTCCAATATCACTACATGGGGTACAATCACTACGACACCAATAACCCATCCTGAGCCCGTGCTCATCCACCAACAGTACTAGTCTATTCATTCCTTAGGGACATCAACTAAATGTGCGATAATATTTTGCAATTCAAAGTCACGTTGTATCCTTCTTCATATCAAGCAACTCCTTTCTATCATACAATAGCCAATATTTCAAGTTAGGCCCGTGGACCCAATCACCATCCACTAGAATCCCAAATCATGCTAAACTTTTCCTCAAGGTGTGTAGTTATCTTGCCACTGAATCCACATGTTACTTTACCCCTCTCCCACTTTTGCCAAACCCATCTTCTTTAAGCAACTACTCGACTTCCGCTTCTTACACCTGGCCTTCTAGAAATTTAACCACCGCATGCAACTTCCCACATGTCCTTCCGCATCTTTTGCTACTCAGCTGATGCCTTAGATAAAAAATCTATTTGGGTAGCACTTGAACCAGTAGTTCACTACCAACTTTAAACCTTTCTGAAGGTCATCTTTCCTGAACCGTTGACATTAGAAACACTAATTCAATCCTGAACCACCGCACCACGCGATCTCTTACAATCGCTTCTTCAATACTATCTCACAGTATCCTGCCCCAAAGGCGAATTATAGAAGATCATAACACCGACAAACTTAACATATTCAGCCTAGGACGACACCACCACACCGCAGATGAAAATTCCACCACACTTGAAAACACCAAGTCTCATTATTGTATCAACCCAAACATGATCATTTATAGTTCGATTGCCTTCCCTTTGCCAAAAATAAAATATCGAATCTATGGATCATATACTGAGTAGACCTCCTTTCAAGTCATTCACTGCCCCGACACACGGGAAAGTAACCTACCATCGCACTAATACCGTGTGATAACTATTCATGAGCATCATAGCAACCTGTGTATAGCCTCAAAGCTCTTAGAAGTACAGCTACTGAGCTGAAATGATAGAATATCCTTCCACAAGGCAATGACAATAGCCCAAACAACCACGTAGGGAGAAATATCTCGCACCACATCTATAGTACCATTACAATTACTCACTTCCCGATTAATAACCAGTGCTTCGCGTCGCATAAGATTGAATGGAAAGGAAATAAAGACATAAGCCTCAAAGAGTTCAAATCGCATGATGAGGAAATCAAGAAGGGGAGTGCTCCTAACAGCCTTGTAGCCTCTCGAAGATAAGTACAGACATCTCTGTACCGATCCGCAAGACTCTACTAGACTTGCTCATGACTCATGAGACATACGTGAACCTAATGCTCTGATACAATGTTGTCATGACACCAAATCCATTAAAGGTCGTGATGGCGCCGGACAACTCGGTCAGGCAAGCCAAATTTAAATAATTAATTAAACTCTCATTTTAATATTCTACGAACCATAAATTTTCTTTAATTTAACTAGTAAAAAGTAACGTCACTGAATAAATAGAAGTGTTTACAACTTTCAATACTAAATATCCCATAATCACCCAAGAACTCTGTGTCACAAGTGCACGAGCAATCACTAGGAGAATCAAATGAAATACAATAACTGTCTGGAATACAAATTTGGACAAAAAGTAAATACAGTACTCTAAAAGAGACTATACTGGCTGCGGGTCGTCTCGAGAGATGCAGCTGACCTAAGTCTCTGTATCAACCATGCTGCTACGCCCACTAGGCCACTAGAGCAACATGCATGTGCAACAAAATGCACAGCAAGTGTATTATGAGAATGAAAACAATGCGCACCCAGTAAGCAGCCAGTCTAACCTCGAAAAAATAGTGACAAGGGGTCGATTCCGACACTTACTAGTGGTCTAATAATATCGGGTACAGTAAAGGGTTGTATAAACATAAAATAGAGTAAATACATGAAATAAACAAGTATAAACGCGTGATACAATTACCCTCTTTATAATTTTAATCAAGCTCTCAACTAGCAAGTTCCCTCAGTAATTGGAGTATATATATATATAGATATGGTGAATTTCATTAAGGAAGTTGTCATAATTCAAATCAGGGAAAACCCCTCAGACTCACTGGCTTCTAGCCATATGTCATGCTCGATTCCATATATATATATATATATATATATATATATATATAGGAAATGCTGAGGCGTACGGCCGATCCAACATAAAAGTAAATTGTGCACTGCCAAAGGGTCAAGTGGCGCGAACCATAGATGCATATATTAACTTGCCGAGGCGATCGATCCGCTCCCATGAGAGTGATAGAAGGAAGTAACCCACTCGTGAATCATACGTGCGACACGATCAAATATAAATTTAAGTAATTTCCCCTCTCACGAATCATACCTGCGACGCAGTCGAATATATATTCAACATTTAAAACCATATTTCTTTCTTGATTCCTTTTCAAATAAGGGAAATTCAACTTGTAGCTTTTAAGGAAGTTACCCCGCTCGCGAACATACATGCGACGTAGTTACATAGAGATTTCCCAAGTTATTATATGATTCTTGAATTCCTTTCGAAAATACTCAGTTTAATGGAAACAGTTAAATTCATAAATTCCTCAATTAACATACCTTTCAACACAATTAGTATGCAACCTCAATCTTATTTCTTCTCAAGGCAAACAATAACATCAATCAACAATAATATCAACAAGGCATGATGTAGCCTAGGACTACCCGGACATAGGCATAATAGTAGTTACGCACGGACTCTCATCACATCGTGTGTATGTAGCCTCCCACAAATAGGAGCACATATTTAATTATTTAACCTATAGGGTTAATTCCCTCTTACAAGGTTAGAAAGGAGACTCACCTCGCTATGAAGTTCCATAACCAGCTTCCAAGCCCTTCCGACGACTCAAACACTCCAAAACTAGCCAATAATTATGCAAACCCATTCATATATGCTCAATTACTCGTTATAATCCAATTTATAATAATTCCTAACCCCGATTAAAAAGTTGATAAAAATTGACCCTCGGGCCCACATGCCCGGATTCTAAAAAATTTCGCGTATAAACTTTACTCATAACCCCACGAACCTAATTATATAATTTGTTTCCAATTCTATGCCCAAATTCGTAGTCAAAATTCAAATATACAAGATTCTAGGTTTTTCCACCAAAAGCCCAAATTTCTAATACGTTCCATACTTTAATCCGTATTTAAATCATGTATTTATCTTATAATGATTGGGAACAACTTACCTTGTGATACTTGAAGAATATCTCCCCTTGAAGCTCTCCAAAATCGCCTAAACCAAATGAAAAATGGGAGAAAAATGGCCAATTCGCGTTTATAAAACCCCCCTCTGCCGAGCGACCATTCTGCACCTGCGGCACACAAGCCACACCTGTGGCTCAACACCTGCGGAAATTACCATCGCAGGTATAGTCTCAACTTGACTCTGCCACGTTCTCTTCCACAGGCAAAATCCACTTCTGTGGTCTCGCTTCTATGGTCTTGCTTCTGCGGAGACCCAACTGCTCCTACGGTCTCGCTTCTGCGGGAGCTTCGTCGCACCTGCGCCCCCAACCAAGCCTAATCCAATTTCACTTCTACGACACCAAGGCCACTTCTGTAGCTCTGGACCTACGGCCAAGATCTCGCAGGTGAGATTACACTAGAAGGAGCTGCTTCATTCCTTCATCAAATTCCAAATTTGATCCATTAATCATCTGGAATCCACCCGAGGCTCGCGGGACCCCGACCAATCATACCAACCAGTCCCAAAACATAATGTGGACCTGCTTGAGGCCTTAAATCATATCAAACAACATCGAAATCACGAATCACAACCCAATTCGAGTTTTATGAACTTTAGAACTTCAAACTTCTAAATTCGATGTCGAAACCTCTAAAACCACGTTTGATTGACTTCTAATTTTGCACACAGGACATATTCTACATTACAAACCTACTCCAACATCCAAAATCAGAATCCGACCCTGATATCAAAAAGTACACTTCCGGTCAAACTTCTCAAAAACCTTCAATTTCTAACTTTAGCCAGATGACTCCAAAATGACCTACAAACCTCCAAATCCACTTCCGAACGCACTCCCAATACTAGAATCACCATACGGAGCTATTCCCAGACTTGAAATCTCAAACGGACATCAATAGCATTGAAATTCACTTCCAACCGAATTTACAAAATTCTTCTAAAATGCTAACTTCCACAATAGGATCCAAAACACTCCCGAGTCACCCAAAACCCGATACGGATATATGCCCAAGTCAGAAATTATCATCCGAACCTGCTAAAACTTTTAAATCCTAACTCAGAGGTTGTTTACTTAAAAATTCAATCCTAGTAAATTCTTCCAAATTAAAGCTTCCGAAATAAGAATTCTCTTCCTAAACCAACTCCGAACTTCCCGGAATTCAATTCCGACCATGTGTACAAGTCATAATACTTAAAGTGAAGTTACTCATGGGCTCAAACTGTTGAACGGTGTGGTAGGGATCAAAACGACCATTCGGGTCATTACATATATAAAGGGGGATCCCATTTATTTGTAATTCATCATTGCTCACTAATAAGAAAATATACGCCTATTATTCTCGTGCTATTTCACTTACTATTCATCATAATTGTTTTATCATTTGTTATTCTCATTATCATACCTCGAGATTATCATAGATCGAAGATTGATATTTATCAATCGGCATTGAATCAAATCACATATCCTTAAAAATGCAATACAAGTTTAATTGTTACTCGAACTTTAGGGTAAATAGTTTGGCGCCCACCATGTGGCCAAGGATAATAGTGATTGTTTCAGTGCTGATTCTGATAACATGCGTTATTTTCACACTTGTTCTTGTCAATTTTTTTTGCTCTCGGGTTAAAGAATGTCAAACTCACAAAATGCACCCATAAATGGTAATGATGGTCTCATATTTCACGGGAAAACCGACAATGTAATTACTCTAGGAGTTGGGGTGCTACCGGCTAATCTCGAGGGAGCACCGCTAGCTGATCCAGTCGATATCAGTTCGCACGTTGCTCTAAATACGGTCCTAGGCACGGACACCGAAGGGAATGTACGCAGGGAAGGCTGATCTGGTGGCCAAGGTACATAGGGAAGAGAAGACGGAGGAGTTAGCCTCCAAGTAATATTTGAGATGCTACTAGCCCAGCAGGCCGCTATTGCTCAATTGAAAAATCAACATAGGGCTCCAAATGTGGTCGAGCCAGAAGTCACTCGCCGTACCGAGCAAGTGCTGGAAAGACCAAATGTAACGAATCAGGGACTGATCCCACAAAAATTAAAATGCTCGAGGAGATCACCAAAAGAATTGAGTCGGGTGACAAGAAAATCGAAGATAATGATAAAAAAAATAGAAACATACAACTCCCGAGTTGATCAGATACTGGGGGCACCCCTGATCCTAAAGGGATTGATTCAAAAAAGTTTTTGCAAAAGCCTTTTCCTCAGAGTGCGGCTCCAAATCCCATTCCTAAGAAGTTCTGTATACCGGATATACATAAGTACAATGGGAGCATCGATCCTATTGAACACATCACATCGTACACATGCAGAATAAAAGGAAATGACTTAGATAATGATGAGATTGAGTCTGTTTTGTTGAAATTTTTTGGGGAAACTTTGGCAAAGGGATCAATGATTTGGTATCATAACCTACCACCAAATTCCATTGAATCATTTACCATGTTAGCAGATTCTTTTTTGAAGGCACACGTCGGGGCCATAAAGGTCGTAACAAGAAAATCAGATGTTTTTAAAATAAGATAAAGGGATAATGAAATGTTGAGGGAGTTCTCACAGATGATTGGGTTGTTCAAGCTTTCACCCAAGGGTTGAACAAGTGGAGTTCTATAGCATCACAACAGTTGAAATAAAATTTGGTCGAGTATCCACTTGCAACTTGGGCAGCTATGCACAATACATATCAATTGAAGATCAGGGTTGAGGACGACCAATTAGGAGCCCCTTCCGGTTTAGTACATCCAAATAGGTTGGTAGTAAAAAACCCGAGAGACATTGATAGGGAGCCAAGGTCGAAGAGAGAATGATATCAAACATATACCGCGGATCGAAGGAACAATGGTTCAGGACGCAATCCCTCCCACAATGGTTCAGGACTTATAAGCAAAGTGTTTTTGATAAGCATGACGATCCCATGGAGGCACCTCGGTTATTGAAGTATAACTTTAGCATCGACGCATCGGCCATTGTATCGACAATTGGAAAGATCAAAGATACTAGGTGGCCAAGACCCATACAGACCAATCTTTCCCAAAGAAACCCAACTTTGATGTGCAAATATCATGGCATGCATGGTCACAAAGCTGAGGATTGCAGGAAACTGAGGGAAGAGGTAGCCTGGCTATTCAATGAAGGTCACCTTCAAGAGTTCCTCAGCGATCACTAAGAATCATTTTAGAAAAAGGGACACCAATAGGAAAAATGATAAGGAGGAACCCCAGCATGTCATTCATATGATCATCGGTAGGGTCGATGTTCCATAGGGACCCATATTCAAACGCACTAAGGTGTCAATAACTAGGGAAAAATGAAGCCGAAATTATGTGCCCAAAGGCTCCTTATCATTAAATGACAAAGAAGAAGAAGGCATTTCTCAGCCACACAATGACGTTTTAGTAATTTCTATCTTATTAAATAAAGTTCAAGTTAAGCATGTTTTAGTGGATCCAAGTAGCTCAACGAATATCATTCGATCGAGTGTCGTGGAACAAATTGTCCTACAAGATCAAATTGTGCCCGCAACTCGGAACTTAAACGACTTCAACATAGCCAGTGAAACAACTAAAGGGGAGATTATTTTACCAGAGAATGTGGCTGGAACCATTCAAGATGCCAAATTCCACGTGATAGAGGGCGACATGAGGTATAACGCCCTACTCTGAAGGTCTTAGATCCATAACATGAGGTCGGTCCCCTCGACTCTCCACCAAATGATGAAATTTCTGATGACAGACAGTGTAAAAATAGTATACGAGGAGGATCATGCCGCAAAGGAAATGTTTACGGTCGATAAGGTAACACCAATATCAACACTATCAACTTCGGAAAGGTCGAGCATCAAAGGTAAACAAAAAGCCAAATAGCAATCACAGCCACCAGCCTCGACCAAAGTGGGAAAGCATGAGATAAAAGAAGAAGATGAGGATTTTTTGACCCCTCGAACCTTTATTTTTCCCGAAGACTCCGATGCCATCAAATCAATGTTCGAAGAGCTGGAACATTTTATATTGATCGAGTACCTTCCCGAGCGAAAGGTATACCTGGGAATGTGTTTCACCTCCAAACTTAGGAAAATGCTTATTCAATTTCTTCTTGATAACATGGATTGTTTTTCTTGGTCCCATTTAAACATGACAGGGATCCCACTGGAGATAATAATGCATCGGCTAAGCCTTGACCCTGAGTTCAAACCGGTAAAACAAAATAGAAGGCCCCGATCTAAGGTAAAGCACACATTCATAAAGGATGAGGTAACTAAACTTCTCAAAATTCCATTCATGAAGTAAAATAGCCCAAATGGCTAGCCAATGTAGTTGTAGTCCCTAAAAATGGGAACAAACTTAAAATGTGTGTAGACTATAAGGATTTAAACCAGGCATACCCTAAAGATTCTTTTTCACTTCCTAACATCGATTGCATGATTGATGTCATGGTTGGACATGAGATCCTTACCTTTCTCGATGCCTATACTGGGTATAACCAAATTCAAATGAACCCGGAAGACCAGGAAAAGACTTTATTTATTATCAAGTATGGAACATATTGCTATAACGTAATGCCCTTCGGGTTAAAAAAATGTTGGATCTACTTACCAACGCCAAGACTTCTTTAAAATGTCAAGTTGAAGATGGTCATAATCATTAAGTGAGGGATGAGCTTCAGCAAATTTCATACAAGGTCTGATTATGCGTGAGATGCCATTCTAGGAAAGCAAGGTACAACCTTTCTCAAGAATATCATGCGGATTTTTCCCTACTTTGATCCATTATTACGTGTTGTCACAATTAACGTGTGTTAGAGGGATTGTCAAGAGAATCGGTTCAGGTATGTTAAGGTTATTCCTTCTTTCCTTTTGGCATGATTCATATAATATAAACGAAACAAGCAAATGCAAAACTTTTATAATTGACTCTATTCATAAAAATACTAGAGTTTCCTATGTTCTTGATTTCCCATATGTCTTACTATTCTATCGTCTGTTCATGGGTCTCAGAAAATACATAAGGTGATAAAGTTTATTTCATGATATTACAGATTTTATTGACGTACTTCTCATGGCATTCATTTATACATGTACATTGTCTCATGATCATATGGCTTTATATATATATATATATATATATATATATATATATATATGGGGGGGGGAAAGGTTACGACATTATATACGCACCACCACCTGATCAACAGGTATACGTTGATGATTGTGCCCACAGTGGCCGAAATGATATGATAGGATGCCCTCATAGGTTTGATGATGTTATGAACACATATATCTATGCACAACATGGCATTCATACGCATATGCATGACACTATGAATATTTCATGATTTACGGAGTTATTCAGACTTACATGACGAGTCTTTTACTCCATGTTTCTCTCATGTCTATTAGTTACTTATTTTTATTCCTTACATACTCGGTACATTATTTGTACTAACGTTCCTTTTGCTTGGGGACGTTGCGTTTCGTGCCATCAGGTCCCGATAGACAGATCGAGAGTCCTTCAAGTAGGCTATCAGCTCAGCTAGGATTGTCAATTGATATTTGAAAACTGACTAAACCGACTGAACCGTACCGCACCGAACCGAATTTTAGGTTTCTTTATAAGAAATCGTAGATTTTTATATAAATCTATAACTGCACCAATAATTAAGGTAGGTTTTTTATTTTATAAAAATAAATCGAAAAAATACCGAACCGTTACCGAATAAATTTTGCATGTGAAAAATATATTTATCTAGTAAGTTTAAAAATAATAATGCATTAAATTTTTCTTTGAGCCTTGGAATTATAAAAACTATTACAAGCCAACAAGAAATTAAACTCAAAATACTAATTCCTAAAACCTATTATGCTACTTCTACTTAAACTAAATTATTTCAAGTATCTTTATTAGCAAGACACAAAGTATTATAGCGATTACGGATAGAAAACTACAATGTAGTGAATATGTTTCGTTTCATATAATTTAGATATATCTTTTTGAGTATTTGAACTCCAACAGACTTTATTCTAGAGTTCTAGCTTGGTTACTATCTTTCTACTTGTGTGATTTATATTTTCTTTGTCGTTGCTTGTTTCTTTTACATTGTTATAGAATAGTTGATGGATCTATACTCTAGCCATCCTTTATTTATTTTTTAATTCATCACCCTTTAAATAGTAAAAATATCTAAAGAATTATGCTAAGTCCTATAAAAGAACGTATGTTATTGCATTCTACTTCTATTGGTAAATTTTATTTGATATTTATCAAAATACCGGAAATTAACCGAACCGTATACCGAAGAGAAACCGATATGATTGATACGGTTCCGAAAAGTCTAATTTCGGTTATACATAATAGAATAACCAAAAAATTGGTATGGTACAAATTTTATAACCGACCGAACCGAACCATTGACACCCCTAAGCTCAGCAGAAGATGTTGGTGCACTCCATTTGCTCCAGAGTTGCTTTTTTGGTTAGTATAATTAGGACATATATTGATGTGTATGGCGGGGCTCAATCCCGACCTTTATGATACTTATGTACTCTTAGAGGCTTGTAGACAGTTGTCATCTATACGGATACTTGTATGGATTTGTCGGCTATGTTTAGTTTACAAATGATCATGTTCGCCTTGTAGGCCCGTATGACATATGTATAAGTTTTTATATCAGGTTGGGTTGTCCTATATTGAGTATTCTCTTATGTTTATTCTGGTTACTCCATGACGGCATGTTTGGTCCATTTGCCAATGAGAGTACGATAAGAAAGATACGTATATTGGTACTCGGTTGAGTATGGTATTGGGTGCCCATTGTGACCCATAGGCTTGGGTCGTTATAGATATTTTCTAGATGTGTTTCCTGCAGACCTGTTGGGCATGCGCCAGATAGGGATATTTATTTCAGTATTGATTTAGTGTCGGGCACTCAGCCCATTTCTATTTCACCATATCGTATGGCGCTGGTGGAGTTAAAGGAATTGAAGAGCAGATTCAGGAACTCCTTGATAAGGGGTTTATTTGGCATAGTATGTCACCTTGGGGTGAACCAGTTCTATTTGTGAAGAAGAAGGATGGCACTATGAGGACGTGTATTGAATAGAGGCAGTTAATAGTACAAAGTCACAATCAAGAACAAGTATCCTTTGCCTCGTATTGATGATTTTTTTTAACAGCTTCAGGGAGCGAGGGAGTTCTCCAAGATTGACTTGAGGTCAAGGTATCACCAGTTGAAGATTAAGGAGTCGGACATTCTTAAGACAATATTCAGGACCCGATATGGTCATTATTAGTTCCTTATAATGTCTTTTGGGTTGACCAACACCCTAGCAGCATTCATGCATTTGATGAACAGCATATTTTGGCCTTATATTGACTCATTTGTTTAGCTCAGTTCAGTGGCATTCTTGGGACACGGGATTTCTATTAAGGGTATTCAGGTTGATCCGAACAAGATATAGGCGTTCAAAGTTGGCCTAGACTGTCCTCAGCCATAGAGATTCAGAGTTTTCTTGGTTTGGATAATTATTACCGTTGGCTCGTTTAGGGTTTCTTGTTGATTGCATTGCTATTGACCAAATTGACCCAAAAGGGTGCTCTTTTCAGGTGGTCGGATGAGTGTGAGGCAAGCTTTTAGAAACTCAAGACTGCCTTGATCACAGCTCCAGTGTTAGTTATGCCATCAGCTTCTTGTTCTTATACCGTATTTTATGATTCTTCTCAAATCGATAGTGGATGTGTTTTGGTGCAGGAGGGTAGAGTGATTACTTATGCTTTGTGTCAGTTGAATCCCCATGAGAAGAATTACCATATTCATGATTTGGAATGGGTTGCCATTGTTCAGGCATTGAAGATTTGGAGGCACTATCTCTATGGTGTATCTTGTGAGGTGTTTACTGATCATCGTAGCCTCCAATACTTGTTCAAATAGAAGGATCTCAATTGAGGCAGTGGATATGGTTGGAGTTGCTTAAGGACTATAATATTACCATTTTGTACCATTCGGAAAAGGCCAATGTGGTGGTCGATGCCTTGAGTACAAAGGTAGTGCGTATGGGTAGTCTTGCATTACTTCATGTTAGTGAGAGACCCCTTGCAGTTGATGGTCAGGTCTTGGCCATCGATTTGTTAGATTGGATATTTCAGAGCCCGCTCGGGTCCTAGCTTGTGTGGTTTCTTTATTGTCCTTATCCGATCACATCAGAGAGCGCAAGAATGATGATCCTCATTTGCTTATCCTCAAGGACAAAGTTCAACATGGTGATGAAAGAGATGTGACTATTAGTGATGATGGGGTATTGAGGATCCAGGGTCGGATATGTGTTCCCAATGTGGACAGGCTACGGGAGTTGATTTTTCAGGAGGCCTATAGTTCGTGGTATTCCATCCAACCGGGTGCCGTGAAGATGTATAAGGATTTGAGACTGCATTATTGGTGTAAGATAAAGAAGAAAGATACTGTTGGGTTTGTAGCTCAGTGTTTTAACTGCCAGCAGGTGACATATGAGCATCAGAGACCGGGTGGCTTGCTTGAGAAGATAGATATTCTAGAGTGGAAGTGGGAGCGAATCACCATGGATTTCGTAGTTGGACTCCCATGGACTTCGAGGAAGTTCGATGCTATTTGGGTGATTATGGATCCACTGACCAAGTCCACGCACTTCATTCCTGTGAGTACTACCTATTCTTCAGAGAGGTTGGATGAGATTTATATCAGAGAGATTGTTCGCCTTCATGGGGTTCTAGTTTCCATCATTTCAAATAGAGGCACACAGTTTACATCGCAGTTTTGGAGGGCCGTACAGTGAGAGTTGGGAACTCAATTTGAGTTGAGCATAGCATTTCACCCTCAGACAGGTGGACAGTCCGAGCGCACTATTCAGATATTGGAGGACATATTATGTGCTTGTGTCATTGATTTCGGGGATTCATGGGACCAATTTCTGCTACTCATAGAGTTTAGTTACAGTAACAATTATTAGTCGAGTACTCAGATAGTTCTGTATGAGGCTTTATATGGGAGGCCGTGTAGATCTCTTGTGGGTTGGTTTGATCCGGGTGAGGCTAGGCTTTTGGATATAGACTTGGTTTAGGATGCTCTGGACAAGGTGAAATTGATTCAGGAGCGGCTTCGCATGGCACAGTCGATACAGAAGAGTTACGCTGACAGAAAGGCCCATGATGTGTCTTACATGGTTTAAGAGAAGATCTTGCTGAAGGTTTCACCCAAAAAGGGTGTTATGAGATTTGGAAACAAGGGCAAGTTGAGGCCTCTTTTCATTGGGTCGTTCGAGGTGCTTCGGAGGATTGGGGAGTTGGCTATGAGCTTCCTTTGCCACCTAGCTTATCGATTGTACATCTACTATTTCATGTTTCTATGCTTTGAAAGTATATCGGCGATCCATCTCATGTTTTGGATTTCAGCACGGTTCAGTTGGATGGTGATTTGACTTATGATGTGGAGTCGATGGCTATTTTGGGGTGGCAGGTTCGAAAGTTGAGGTCAAAAGATATAACTTCAGTGAAGGTGCAATGGAGAGGTCAGCCCATGGAGGAGGCTACTCAGGAGACCGAGCGGGAGATGCAGAGCAGATACCCATACCTATTTGAGACTCCAGGTATGTTTCTAGATCCGTTCGAGGATGAACATTTGTTTAAGAGGTGGAGGATATAACGACCCGGCCGGTCGTCTCGAGAGTTATAGCCCCGTTCCTCCATTTTTTTCTTTTGTGTTTGTATCTATATTATGATATACCGTGTTAGTTAGTTTGGGTTTGGAGTGGTTTCGGAATGAATTGAGACACATAGTCTCTTATTTGAAAGCTTAGGTTGGAAAAGTTGACCGGATGTTGACTTTATGTAAACGACCTCAAATTTTAATTTTGATGGTTCCGTTAGATCCCTTAGGTGATTTTGGACTTAAGGGCACATCCGAAATGTGATTTGGACGTCCGTAATAGAATTAGGCTTGAATTGGCGAAAGTTAGAATTAGGTTTGAATTAGCGGAAGTTAGAATTTCGGAAGTTGGAGTAGACTCATCGTGTCATTTCTGACTTATGTACAAAATTTGAGGTCATTCGGACGTGGTTTGACAAGTTTTAGTATCATTTGTGGAATTCGAAGATTAGAAGTTATTTAGACTTGAAACCGAGTGTAATTTGGTATTTTGATGTAGTTTCGAGTGATATGAAGGTTAGACTAAGTTCGTATAGGGATATATGACTTGTTGGTAGGATTGGTTAAGGTTTTGAGGGCCTCGAGTTGATTTTGGGTGATTAACAGAACAAGTTTGGAGTTGAAAGTTGTGCTAAAGTTGGCTATTGCTAGTGTAATCGCACCTACGAGGATATTGCCACAGGTGCGATGATCGCAGGCGCGGCGGGGAGATGCAGATGCGCAAGTTCGCGCTGGCTTGGGAGATCGCAGGTGCGAGAAAAGGTGCGCATGTGTGAGCCCACATATGCGAGAATGGGCCACAGATGTGGATGAGGATATATTTGTTGTTTCCGTAGAAGCGGAGGTATGAGCACAGGTGTCGGGACCTGGGACGCAGGTGCGGGCCAGTGCTTTAAATGAGTTTCCATAGATGTGGAATTCTAACCACAGAAGCGGCTCAATATATTTTATTGATCGGGTTTGACCGGTCTGGTTAACCAAATTTTTTTTATATGGATCAACCCCTAGCCCAGCCCACCGGCTCCCTAACTACCGGTCCGAGTTACAACCGGTATGGGCCTGTCCGGAAACAGGTCATCTCGGCTCATTAACCGGTATAATTTTATCATATCATAATAAGGAAAAACTAAGCAACACTTCTACTGCATAAGCTTCATCTACGGCTCTTATTTACCAAGTTCTTGAAAAAATCACGGTCAAGTAGATCAGAAAGTGTATAAGGCTTGCAAAGCATAAGGTCCCAATTTAGTATATTTCTTTTCTTATTATTTAGATAGAAGAGGAAATGTGATAGAATTTTGAGTATACAGTGAGTCAACCTAGGACATGTTTTCTATCAAGGAGGGGAAAAAATATGACATGTCACATTTGTATTCTTGCTCGAACAAAAAAAAATCTATTATAAGGAGGGAACAATACAATGTGAATTGTGGTCATGAGCATCTTGGCAAAACAGACTTAGAGGGTGTTTGTTTTGGCTTATAAAAAGTTTTAAGCTAAAAGCTGATAATATCCAACTTTTGGCTTTTTTTGTACTTTTTATGCCTAAAAGTAAGTGCTTTAAGCACTTTTTATCAATGTCAAACACCACACAACCAAAAAAGGTGCTTAAAAGCCAATCCAAACACCATCTTAACCACGTATGGAGGAAAAAGGAAAACAACAATGTCGTCTGTGGTTCGTATAAGGATATATGACTTGTTGGTAGGATTAGTTAAGGTTTCGAGGGTCTCTAGTTGATTTCGGATGATTAACAGAACAAGTTTGGAGTTGAAAGTTGTGCTGAAGTTGGATATTGCTAGTGTAATCGCACCTGCGAGGATATTGCCACAGGTGCGATGATCGCAGGCGCGGCGGGGAGATGCAGATGCGCACGTCCGCGCTGGCTTGGGAGATCGCAGGTGCGAGAAAAGGTGCGCATGTGTGAGCCCGCATATGCGAAAATGGGCCACAGATGCTGATGAGGATATCTTGGTTGTTTTCGTAGAAGCGGAGGTATGAGCGCAGGTGCCGGGACCTGGGACGCAGGTGCGGGCCAGTGCTTTAAGTGAGTTTCCATAGATGCGAAATTCTAATCGCAGAAGCGGCTCAATATATTTTATTGATAGGGTTTGACCGGTCTGGTTAACCGAAATTTTTTTATACGGACCAACCCCCTAAACCAGCCCACCGGCTCCCTAACTACCGGTTCGGGTTACAACCGGTCTGTGCCTATACGGAAACATGTCATCTCGGCCCATTAACCAGTATAATTTTATCATATCATAACAAGGAAAAACTAAGCGACACTTCTGCTGCATAAGTTTCATCTAGGGCTCTTATTTACCAAGTTCTTGAAAAAAGCACGGTCAAGTAGATCAGAAAGTGTATAAGAATTGCAAAGCATAAGGTCCCAATTTAATATATTTCGTTTCTTATAATTTAGATAGAAGAGAAAATGGGATAGAATTTTGAGTATACAGTGAGTCAACCTAGGACATGTTTTCTATCAAGAAGGGAAAAAAATCTGACATATCACATTTGTATTCTTGCTCGAACAAAAAAAAATTCTATTATAAGGAGGGAACAATACAATGTGAAATGTGGTCATGAGCATCTTGGCAAAACAGACTTAGAGGGTGTTTGGATTGGCTTATAAAAAATTTTAAGCTAAAAGCTGATAATATCCAACTTTTGGCTTCTTTTGTAGTTTTTATGCCTAAAAGTAAGTGGTTTAAGCACTTTTTATCAATGTCAAATACCACACAGCCTAAAAAAGTGCTTAAAAACCAATCCAAACACCCTCTTAACCGCGTATGGATGAAAAAGGAAAACAACAACGTCGTCTGTGGTTCGTATAAGGATATATGACTTGTTGGTAGGATTGGTTAAGGTTTCGAGGGCCTCGAGTTGATTTCGGGTGATTAACAGAACAAGTTTGGAGTTGAAAGTTGTGCTGAAGTTGGTTATTGCTAGTGTAATCGCACCTGCGAGGATATTGCCACAGGTGCGATGATCGCAGGCGCGACGAGGAGATGCAGATTCGCATGTCCATGCTGGCTTGGGAGATCGCAGGTGCGAGAAAAGGTGCATGTGTGTGAGCCCACATATGTGAGAATGGGCCATGGGCCACAGATGCGGATGAGGATATCTTGGTTGTTTCCGTAGAAGCGGAGGTATGAGCGCAGGTGCCGGGACCTGGGATGCAAGTGTGGGACAGTGCTTTAAGTGAGTTTCCATAGATGCGGAATTCTAACCGTAGAGGCGACTCAATATATTTTATTGATCGGGTTTGACCGGTCTGGTTAACCAAATTTTTTTTATACGGACCAACCCCCTAACCTAGCCCACCGGCTCCTTAACTACCGGTCCGGGTTACAACCGGTCTGGGCCTGTCCGAAAACAGGTCATCTAGGCCCATTAACCGGTATAATTTTATCATATCATAACAAGGAAAAACTAAGCGACACTTCTACTGCATAAGCTTCATCTAGGGCTTTTATTTACCAAGTTCTTGAAAAAATCACGGTCAAGTAGATCAGAAAGTGTATAAGAATTGCAAAGCATAATGTCCCAATTTAGTATATTTCTTTTCTTATTATTTAGATAGAAGAGGAAATGGGATAGAATTTTGAGTATACAGTGAGTCGACCTAGGACATGTTTTCTATCAAGGAGAGGAAAAAATCTAACATGTCACATTTGTATTCTTGCTCGAACAAAAAAAAAATCTATTATAAGGAGGGAACAATGCAATGTGAATTGTGGTCATGAGCATCTTGGTAAAACAGACTTAGAGGGTGTTTGCTTTGGCTTATAAAAAGTTTTAAGCTAAAAGCTGATAATATATAACTTTTGGCTTTTTTGTACTTTTTATGCCTAAAAGTAAGTGCTTTAAGCACTTTTTATCAATGTCAAACACCACACAACCTAAAAAGGTGCTTAAAAGCCTATCCAAACACCCTCTTAACCGCGTATGCAGGAAAAAGGAAAACAACAACGCCGTATGTATTCTTGCTCGAACAAAAAAAAAAATCTATTATAAGAAGGGAACAATGCAATGTGAATTGTGGTCATGAGCATCTTGGCAAAACAGACTTAGAGGGTATTTGGTTTGGCTTATAAAAAGTTTTAAGCTAAAAGCTGATAATATATAACTTTTGGCGTTTTTGTACTTTTTATGCCTAATAGTAAGTGCTTTAAGCACTTTTTATCAATGTCAAACACCACACAACCTAAAAAGGTGCTTAAAAGCCTATCCAAACACCCTCTTAACCGCGTATGCAGGAAAAAGGAAAACAACAACGCCGTCTGTGGGGATCGAACCCACGACCACGTGGTTAAAAGCCACGCGCTCTACCACTGAGCTAAGAAGGCTTTATATTATGTTCAGCGTAAATATAATATAGCAATGAAATTTTGTTATGTTAATAGAAAAAAAATTAAGGGTGTGCAAAAAATAATGTAAAAATAAAAGAGTGCTTGAAGGATAGCGGATAGCCTATAGATGTGGTTGTTAAACCAGGCAATGAAGTTTAGCTGTTAATAAGAATTGAAAATTATTTCAATCAATAGATCAAAACTGATTCTAAATATGGTTGATGAACTCTTTTTTTTTCATTTGCTCTAATAATATGCACTTCATATAATATCAAATAATAAGGTTAATCAAAGATTTATCATGACTTGACTAACTTTACGCTCGTTGTCAGTTTTTAAGCCTTATCATAGCTCTATACGACAATAAAATAAAGAGAACTTCTAATATTATTTTTTACTATTATGTATAGATAAAAAAATTACTTAAATATATTTTTACTTTTAATTTTATTTGGTATAACCAGGGCATTAAATGAATTAAATGAGAGAAATGATAAGTGTGGATTTAGGTAACAAACCCTTATTTGTTTGAGTCTAGGATGTAGTTATTATTGTTAAAAAAAAAATCAAAGATTTTATAAAACTAAATCGTATTAGTCAGATTATGATTGTGAGCACGTGATTTTTGGCTCGCTTAAATTACTCCTATAGAATTCATTAAAATAAGAATTTTTTCTTTTATTATTTGAATTTTAGGGAATTAATTGCATGTTTTTGTGATTGTGTGTATTTTTGTGCATTTTTAATTGATATAACTTATGGAAAATACAAAAATAGTATACTTGCATTTTTAGAACCTCATTTTAATATTTTTTATTATTTAGTTAGTTAATATCACAAAAAATAGAAGAAAATAACAAAAATAGTCTTCTTTTTTTTTTTGCATTTTTTGTTTAGTTTTCCTTTCAAAACGAGGGTTTAGTTTATTTTAGAAATTAATTTGTTTTATTCTAGGGTTCAATCAGATTTTGGTAGTTTTAATTTTTTGTGTTTAAAAAATAAAAGAAGTCAAAAATAAATAAAATAAAATAAGTGAATAAAATATAAAAGGATAATTAGGCCACCTAGTTTTGGGCCACAAACTCGAGCCCAAACCCCCAAATCCATGCCAAATTAGCCCAACCCGCCTCAGGAAATCCGATCCAACCCCTCTTGTAACAAAACAGCGTCGTTTTAATAGAAATCAATCCTAGCCGTCAAGGATTCTTGACCCTACGGTCAGGAACTGGGGCCAATTTAATATATAACTGCCTAAATGCCTACCCCCCCCCCCCCCCCCC
>MU789799.1:132055-142180 GCA_026770625.1 Nicotiana glauca
CCCCCTGTCTCTCAAGAATCCTTCACACACAAACCCTAATTCCCCACCGGCTCCGCCGCTTGCCGCCGGCCGGAAATCGTCTCCGCCGGCGGCGACACTCCAAATAACCCCAAATTAACACCCCTGAATCTTCTCCCTCTCCTCTTTCCAAAGCTCCAAACATTATTCCTCAAATCCAAGCCAAGTTTCTCGAATCTTCAAAAACAGTGCCGCCTCCTCTGCCCACGGCGACGCCGCCACCCTTTTCCCACTAAATCAACACCATAGCTTCCTCTTTACCTCCTCGTTCCATATCTACACTTCTCTCCTCTCAAATCTTAGCCAGTCTCTTCGAATTTCAAATCGAAGATTTCGGCCAAACCCTAAACACCTCCAAACGATACCAAATCAACACCATACTGCCTCCTCACATCCCTCAGTCCGAATTTCAAGCCAGAGTCCTTCGAGTCCAAGAGGAACCATTCGAATTTTAAAATCTAAGGTCTGAAGAATGTCAGTCAAGTAAAACGCTCAAAATCAGTGAGTTGTTCTTGAATTTCTTTTATTTTCTTTTATTTGTAGATTCTTTTTTTTTTTTTTTTGTGTTAGTTGTTCTAGTTTTTGTTTTGTTCTTCAGTATGTCTTTCGTTCTCTTTTAGGATTAATTTAGGGTGTTAATTTGATTTTGTCTTGCTGATCTTATCTGTGTTCTTTAATGTGTTTTGAATCTTGTTATTTGAATTTTAAAAAAATAGTTTTCTGATCAAAGCCATGCTTTATTTGGTTAGTAGTAATTTGCCTTCTAGGTTTTTTTAGTTTAGATTAAGTTTCTGGTTTATTACGTTTTCTCTCAAGGTTACAATTTTAATTTTTGTTCTTGAATAGTTCATATTTGCCGTTAAGTTTCTCTAGTTCTTTGTGTTATTTTGTAATTACAGTATAGTTCATTTGTTGGTTTGATCATTGTTATCAGCTTTAGAACATAGTTTAATTAGAAGTAATTTCAGCTCTAATTAGAATTAGTTAGTTAGATTGATTAATTCATTTTTAGGAAGTGTTTGGTTATAGCTGAATGGTTTTTAGATTTTTTGATTAACCATGACTTAGTTAAAAGGGGTTTGGGTTAGTTGACATAGGCTTTGTAACTTCATAATCAAATCAAGGGTAGTTAGGGTTAGGGGTGTACATGAGGCGGTTTGGTTTGGTTTTTTATTAAATCAAAATCAAACCAATTATGTCGGTTTACTAAATTCATAATCAAATCAAACCAACATAGATTCGGTTTTTTCGGTTTCGGTTTTAGTCGGTTTTTTCGGTTTTTCGGTTTTTTCGGGTTTTTTTTCGGTTTTCCTTTTTAGTTATATTATTCTTGAAAATAAGATAAAATAATCACCAATTATTCGCTTGATTACTATTTTTCTTAATAATATATGAGGAATACTAATTATTCGTATAAATCATAATTCCAAGACCTTCCATAATAGAAATTGACAACAAACATGCGACAAAGCAAAACACTGTAAACTTGATAAACCTCAACACTAAAATAATCACCAATTATGTGAGCAAAATGACAAGCAGGAAGCTCGTGTGATGTGGGGGAATGGTTTCCAATATTTGGGGTTCTTTGATTTTGGAATTGGAACATAGGGAAGATATGGAATAATCTATTTTATTGTTTTTTGTCTTGTTGGATTTTAGTTTGGGCTTGATATTTAGGTTATGTAGATAGAATCTACTTAGTGGATAGTGAATTTACAAGCCCACAAATAAATAATATCTCAAGACATTGAAAACTATAAAATAGTTTAGAAAATACTTACAAATTAGATTTTAATGATTATTTTTTATGTATAAAATTTCTAAAATTTATATATATATAACGTCTGTTTGATTTAGATTCGGTTTGACTTATTTTTTGTTAACGCCAAACTAAACCAAGAGCTATCGGTTTTTTATTTTCCAACACCAAACCAACCAAACCAAATCACAAGTCGGTTTTTTTCTTCGGTTTGACGTGGTTCGTCGGTTCGGTTTGGCTTCATGGTTTGACTTGTACACCCCTAGTTAGGGTAATTTAAAATAGGGAATCTTGCAAATAACTGAATTGGAAACCCCTAGAATATTCTAGATGGGGTTCCAATTAGAGTTTTAGTAACTTAGGGTAGTAACTTGGGCAACAAGCCAAAAACTTAGGGACTAATTAGTAAAAACTGAGAATAAAAGAGGGAGAAAAGGGGGTAAATGAAATCTGAAGCTTCCCCTCAATTTTGCCTATAAAATGCAGTCCCCACTGCCTTATTTCAAAAAAAATTAAAGTTTTGGCATCTGAAAATTCCCCCCAAAGTTTCTCCAAGTTTTGAATCTCTAAAAATTTGAATTTCAAATTCAAAAACAAAAATCTGAGAGTAGGAAGTTCATTTAGATCTTAGAAAGCCTGGAAAACCAAAAAATAGCAGAAAATCTCACAAAAAATACTGTTCTTATTATATTTTGCTGAGTTCTTCATATTCAAAACAGCTTCTGAATATTCAAGGGTGTAAAAATGAGTTGAGTGTGGATTTGAAATCAAGTTTGAAGTCAATTGCATCTGCTTTCTTTTCCCTGGGTTTCTGATTTTTGACAAGCTATGTTGCTGTTGATTTTGTTGCTTAATACTCACTACTGTTGCTGTGAATTTTCCCTGCGGTTTAACACTGTTGATTTCACCTTACTCCGTTGTTCATTCAATTCCATATACACACCTTGAATTTTCCTTGATGTAGCTTTGAGTTGGAAATGAAATGAAAAATACTCACGCATTTGCCTCCAGATCTGTGCTCGTTTGGATTATCCTACATCTATAGTTAGATAGATGCTAATTAATGTGTATTTATCTAGTATTAGTTTATTTTGGTTTGTATTAACATAAATAATGGACTGTGGACTGATGCATTTTTATTTACTCGTTTCATTGGATTAATGTCTGCTTTGATAACTATAGTCAGCTTATTACTTAGGGTACTAAATAACAGTATCAGTTAGGATTTGAAGGTCATCGGAGTTGAACCTCCATCAGATTATACAATTGAACTGTTTTAGTATATGTATTTGGCATTTACATTCATAATTAAATTGCTAAGTTCAGGCAAATATTTTCAGTTTTGGCCTTTGGTGATAAATGAAGTTTAAGCTATTGTTAACATTCAGAAATTCAACATAGGTAAATAGATAAAGGAAGCTGAGTTTAAAAATTAAAAATCAAATCTGACTTGTTTAGATATCGAGATGTTTGTTTTGGTTTTATTAAGATGATTCAGTGTAATGAGGTCTGAAACTCGATGTGTAAAGATTTAAAAAGCAAATATCAGTATTTCAATATAGAGATTGCTAATATTCAAATAAATGTGTTTGGATTTGAGACTGGCAAGCACATGCAAGTCATTAAGTCCAGCTATTAAGTTTGGGCCTGGAATTATTTGCACAGGGCCCAACGTGAGGCTGACTGAGTTTGGTTTCTTCCTGGACTAAGTTTGAAGCCCCAAAATGCTAAGGGCTTGGATGCACACTGGTCTTTTTGAAATAATTTTGTAACATGGGTTTTGGGCCTTCTAGTTAAGTAGCATACTTGAATTAAGAGGTTTTCCTCTCGTTCAAGTGTGGACTTGAACTTGAGGCCCAAATTCCTTGTATACTTTTAATAATAGCAATTAATAATGTTAATTAATTAGGGCCCCTTTTAGAGACAATCCATACTAGAAAATAGTCCCTTTTAGGATGGTTTTTAAAAAAATAAAACGAGGTGCGTCACGCCAAATAAAACTCATAAATTGTGTGGCCCTCTTTAAATGTTTATATTAAAATACGTAGAATTTGGGACGTGTCATTTAGCGAATTTTTATGGCCTCCCGCAAAGTTAATAACTCGTTAGTCGCTTTAAGCGCGTTCTTTAATAATTTTACCTTCCTAAATTAGGGTGTACATTTCATGTGACCCAAATCCAAATCCCAAAACGTTGAATAAAATGTGTCGAGGATCCGGTGCATTTCATGTGACGTGATCCAAAACCATGTTTTAAACGACGTTCAATTTCTTAAAAATTTAATTTAAAAGCGGTAAATATTTTTAAAAGTTGCACTATAGGATGACATGTATTAAAATCAGATTTTAGCCAATTATAATAGTTTAAGCGATCATGCTAGAACCACGGGATCCGAGGTTGCCTAACACCTTCCCTCGGGTCAACAGAATTCCTTATTCCGAATTTCTGGTTCGCAGACTCCACTCGGGAAGTCGAAATTTCCTCGATTTGGGATTCAAGATAAACCGGTGACTTGGGACACCAAAAGCCAAACTATCCCAAGTGGCGACTCTAAATAAATAAATAATCTCATTTCAAATAATGTCACTTAAATCGGAAAAACTCTCTTATACATTTATCCTTTGGGGTAGGTGTGTAAAAAAGGAGGTGTGACAATGATGATTTGAAGAATTAACATAAATAGCAGCCTACTCAAGTACTTAAATTAAAAATAGTGAGCGAATGTACAATATGTATATAATCATGTATAATTAGTATATAATCTATGAATACCGACTTGAAAAAATATACAGTAAAACGTCAAGTCAGGATATCAAAATATAGCAATTATGTCAAGTTTTGTGCTGCTAGTTTTTTTGTTTTTAAAAACTTGCTACTTCAAAGACCGAAGTGTTTTACCTCTTTGTGTAATTCCCAATCTCTTATGTTCTATTTTTTCAGAGGATACAGATAGAAAAGCAACCAAAAAAAAAAAACTCGCTATTCCAAGATAGCCAAACGTTGGTGATAGTGAATTAACTTAAAATTTTAATAAGAATACGCCTTGCTACTTCTACAAGATTCTAACGATTACCACAAGTGTAGAAAGCTTATGTTCTCATTTTTATAGCATTAAGAATATGCTGATATTAAAGTTCTCCGTTGTGGCAATGAGCCACTAAATCTCTATTATTAGCAGACTAGGGTCAAAACTAGGGGTGGACGTTCGGGCAATTCGGATTGCATATAAAATTTCGGTTTGGATTTTTCAGTTTTCAGATTGACGAAATGAAAATTCAAATAAGTTCGGATTAGATAGGATTTTTTAAGTTCGATTTCGGATTTAATCGGCTTGAATATTTTGGATTTTCGATTTTAAGCTTATAATTTGAGATGTCTCTTCTTTTTACAAAAATGAATATCCAAATGTACTCATGTTAAATTGCCTGAAAAGTTCTTCATTCTCGCCGCAATCATCAAATAAAATATTAAAGTAATGAAATTATCATATAAAAAAATAAAAAATATATAATAGACGTTAATACGACAGATAAGTAAAAATAGTAAAATCATGTCCAAATAGAAAGTATTCTCATAATAACTTAGTAATTAATATTGAATATATATGATAATAATAGAGCACTAAATCTCTATTATTAGCAGACTAGGGACAAAACTAGGGGTGGGCGTTCGGGCAATTCGGATTGCATATGAAATTTCGGTTTGAATTTTTCAGTTTTCAAATTGACGAAATGACAATCCAAATAAGTTCGGATTAGATCGGATTTTTTAAGTTCGATTTCGGATTTAATCGGCTTGAATATTTTGGATTTTTAATTTTAAACTTATAAGTTGAGATGTCTCTTCTTTTTACAAAAATGAATATCCAAATATACTCATGTTAAATTGCCTGAAAAGTTCTTCATTCTCGGCGCAATCATCAAATAAAATATT
Organism: Nicotiana glauca; assembly: GCA_026770625.1. Taxonomy (NCBI): domain Eukaryota; kingdom Viridiplantae; phylum Streptophyta; class Magnoliopsida; order Solanales; family Solanaceae; genus Nicotiana; species Nicotiana glauca. Next base: position 137,769 of record MU789799.1, read on the forward strand.
AAAGTAATAAAATTATCATATAAAAAAATAAAAAATATATAATAGAGACGTTAATACGACAGATAAGTAGAAATAGTAAAATCATATCCAAATATAAAGTATTCTCATAATAACTTGGTAATTAATATTGAATATATATGATAATATCTAATGGGTAGGGTATTGAACTTATTACTATTGACATATGTTATTATGACTATAATGGACTAATATAAAGTATAAGAATTTCGGATTTTCGGATATCCAAAAATTCGAAGTACCAAATCCAATATCCAATCCAAAATCCAAAAATTTTAAAAATTAAATCTAAAATCCAATCCGTAATCCGAAAATCCAAACTAAAATTTCAAGAAATTCAAATTTCGGTTTGGATTTTGGGTTTGCCCAAAGTATGCCCATACCTAGTCAAAACAAACACATAAAGGGGTCCAGAAATTAGTAGGCTCACCTGACAAAAAAACTAGAAAAGCACTGCTAATTCAATAACCAAATATCCTTTTTAAAATATAAGGTTCAATCATCAAACCTCTTATAAGTGGAGTAGTACATAGGCTTTAAAAAAATTGCTAGCATTAAGTTTCAAAATTCGAAGTTCAAAGGAAAATCAATGAAGACAACAATTCAGTAAAAAGCAGAAAAGTCTTGACATCAGTTGAAATGGAAGCACAAAGCTCACATCCCGGTAAAAGCCTTTTTTCCTCCTCCAGCAGAACCAGCTGGAATCACCTTTAAGACATTGAACCTCACAGTTTTGGACAAAGGCCTGTGAACCAGAATGTTATCGCATACATGCTATAACAGAACATAAAAATCATAGCAAAATCAAAATATAATGGTCCAAACCTGCACTGTCCAATGATAACATGATCTCCCTCTTTCACTCGGAAGCATGGCGATATGTGCGCTGGAATGTTCGAGTGCCTCTTCTCATATCTGAAATAACATAAATGTTAAAACACACAAAAGGAGAAGTATAGCAGCCAACGAATTTAATGGGACCAGCTCTTGCCTCTGGTACTTCTTCACATAATGTAAGTAGTTGCGTCGAACAATGATGGTTCTGTTCATCTTAGCACTGTGGCATGTACCAGCAAGGATACGACCTCGGATAGAAACATTGCCAGTGAATGGGCATTTCTTGTCAATGTATGTACCTAAATTTAAACAGACCAAACAAATAGGGTAGACCACAGAACAAGGTGAAATTAAGCAATCATAGCCATTTTTGCTAATAAGCATGCAAGAAAATGAATAAAAAAACTTGCTTGCAATATTATTTTGTATATGTAAAAGCCTAAACTACTACAGTAATTTTGATGCAACTAACTGTTAACAGCGGTTTAAGAAAGCACATAAAACTAATAATTGTTGTACTGGAAATTTCTACCATTTCAGCCAAACAATATCCCAATGGATGACTATGAGCCCGTTTGGATTGGCTTATTTTAAGTGACTTTTAAGCCAAAATAGCTTTTAAGCCATAAGTTAGGAATTCCAGCTTTTGACTTTGGACTTGTTTTTGGCATTTTAGCTTAAAAACAAGGGCTCAAAAGCACTTTCTTACTTTATCTAAACACTACAAAATGGCTTAAAAACTATTTTGGTTTAAAAGCACTTAAAATAAGCTTATCCAAACGGGCTCTATAAAGCATTAACAAACTACCTACATTAAGAATGTAAATAATTAGATGTACATAAACTAATCATAGCTGTTTGGAAATATCTACTATCTCAAGAAATGAGAAAAGCACAATGGATGAAAGAAATAACAAAAGCAAAAGATTATAACTTCAGAAAAGCCATGAAAAGTGGTGTAAAGATACAAAAGATACTTGAAATATGCAGAACTCTTTGTTTTTAAAATCAGTCTTAACTTCCATCCTCTAAAGAACATTACAGCTAACAAGCAACATTTCCACATAAAGGTTACCAACATAGCTATTTAGGAAGTATTTTTGATGTTCTATACTTCTATTACTTATATGTAACTGCAGTCTCTTTGTTCACTGTGTGGAGCTGAGAATGAAATAGCAGCACATTTGTTTTTCCAAATGCAAATTTGTTTAGCTAATTTGGAACAACTTACTCGGTTGGCAAGGGATTAGAAGATCTGCAAAGGGGCTGGAGGAAGAAATGACATAAGCCTTGCAGTTTGCAAATGGAAAATCTGGTCGAGATGATATATACCATATGGTGGTGGCTGGAGCTATCTACCACATTTGGCAAGAGAGAATCAGAGAATTTTTCAAAGTAAAATGAATACTACTGAGGTGCTGTTGAGGATGATTGCACAGGAGGTTCATAGTCGAGGCTACTGGTACAAGAAGCTGGCTGGATAGTTGAGTCAGCTGAATTTACATCCATAGAGGATGATGTAATTAGGGTTTAAGGGTAGTTCTTGGTGCGCCTATGCTGTTGGTTACTAAAGCTGAGGTTTGTTCACCTTTATGGGTTCTTTTGCTTGTTTGTACATATCTTTCCTTGGTAATAAAATTTACTTAATTACCGGGAAAAAAAGAATATCCGCTCTATTCAGGTTGAAGTAGGAAACAAGAAGGAATAAATAAGCTTAAAGGACAATTGTAAAAGCTTATCCTTATAGGAAAGGTTTAAATAAGAGTGTGCCTAGCGTCTTTCGCTCTCTCTTATTAGAAGGAAGGGGCGTGATCCCACTCAGCTCGAAGAAGTAGCTCTTTCTTTCCTTCTCTAAATCGATCCAATAGTAGGTACTGGTAGGAGAGATCCATTATGGTGGGATGGACCGTTCTCGAATTCCGGCCAGCATTTCCGTCAATCGGCGTCTTTTTTTCTTTCGAACAAGCCTTCTAAATCCAAATTTTTTATTTGAGTTCATAATAACAGGCAGGTTTTCATTAATGAAAAGAAAAGCGGAGGCCTGCCATCTGCTAGCATTACAACTAAATGGGAACAGAAGGAGTAACTTCTTAATAGACAGATTTACCAAATACCAACTACATTGCAAAAACTTTAACCTAAAGTTATCAACATAATCCGGGTAACAATTTGGCCCTTCCAGCAAGCACACCCTTTGCTTTAGGCTCGAACAATAATTAAATCAATTAATCAATCAACCATTGCGTAATCCAAAACTAGGGGGCACTCTCTATATGAATCCTCTACATCTAGAGGAAATAGAAAGAAAAGAACCTTTTTTTTTATTTGCACCGGGTGTCCGAGTCTCTATGAGACCCGACAGAAAGAAAAGAACCTTGTTTGCATTGAAATTGACAATTGAATTTCTGTTCAGCTCCATTTAAACCATGCACAGTAAAACTACACTCACAGACTCACTATACTAATTAGGAAAACATAATATGTAATATAAATTAGAAATGCAGAAGCCAGCCAGCAAATGAAATACAGTAATTGAGCATGATTATTCATATACTAATAAGTAGATGGAAAATGAAAATGAACCTTCAACAGCCTCACGAGGAGTCTTGAACCCTAGACCTATACTCTTAAAGTAGCGATTTCCTCCCTTTCCTGGCCTTTTCCCTTTCCCTGTCTTCTTCGAGCTGCTCAATTACATATACAAATACAACATTAGCCATAAATTCTTCCTGGAACTTACGTAGTTAAACAGAAAAAGCTAAATAGCAATTGGACATGAAACTCACCTTAGAAACACACCCGGCTGCTTCAAAAACGCCTTCTCCGTCTGCAACAGAAAACAAACCCATTAGATTTTTTCTTATGAGTTGGCAATTCATAATGAGAATGTGAATGTGTAAGTGCGAAGAGAGAAAAACCTGCTCCGCCATGATTGAGGACTACAAGCTGAACTGGACGAGGATAGATGCTCCGCGGCAAAACCCTAAACTGCAAAGAGAAGTGAGAATTGTAAGAAACTTTTGTACTCTAGGTAAGTTGGGCTAGACTCTGATGGACTTGGAAAATGGGCTAATTTAGAGATGGGCTCAAATCCAACAAATGAGCTATAAGTGACATACAAATTGAGGGAGATGTGCACAGATAGCCACTAACGGCTTATGTCTTTATTTTAAAGCCATCGTTTTAAATATCTTCAGACTTGAGCCACTAGTTTAATAAACTTTAACTGGTCGGACGAAAATATCCTTCTCCTCATGTCCTTAACTTCAAGACTTCAGAACTACATGTCCTTAACTTTTGAACTTGAAACTCTAAGTTTAGGACTTCAGGACTACATGTCCTTAACTTTTGAACTTGGAACTCTAAGTTCAGGACTTCAAGGTTACATTTCCTTAACTTTTGAACTTGAAACTCAAACTTCAAGACCAAGCGTCCTTAACTTTTGAACTTGTAACTGTAAGTTAAGTACTGCTTGTCCTTAACTTTTGAACGTGTAACTGTAAGTTAAGGACTGTCTGTCCTTAACTTTTGAACTTTAAACTCAAAGTTAAGGACTG
>MU789799.1:145159-164162 GCA_026770625.1 Nicotiana glauca
CAACTAAAGCAGATCTACTTTTTCAATTTTGGGATCAAACATGTAACGATGTTGCCATTTTTTATTATAAAATATTACCTTACTTGATGAAAGAAAACCTTTAATATTCACACAACTGGACAAATATGAATTAGGGAAAGGTATTAGCAACTAAAGCATATCTACTTTTTCAATTTTGGGATCAAACATGTAACGATGTTGCCATTTTTTATTATAAAATATTACCTTACTTGATGAAACACAACCTTTGAACATTCACACAACTGGACAAATATGAATTAGGGAAAGGTATTAGCAACTAAAGCATATCTACTTTTTCAATTTTGGGATCAAACATGTAACGATGTTGAAGGCTACAAGAATTAACAAATTTAGAAGCAAAATGCAACGCAATGCGAAATAAGATTAAAGCAACGCGAAAGAGAGGAAGAAAGGGTAAAATTATCCTTTTTCTATTAGTAGTGGCTATTTTTACTGAGCATTATAATTAGTGGATAAAAATTAAATACACCCTTAATTAGTGGCTACTACACGCCATTTTTACTTTTAGAAGTCCCAAATGCAATATGTATGTCGCATCTATAAGTAGCATTTGAGTCTCACTCTCCAAATTTTTAAACGATAATTTTTCATAAAGTACTATCTTTTAGGTGTAATTAGCCATTTATAAATACTTTTTGCTATATTGTATATTATAGATACCTTTTATATGGTTATAAGATGTATTTGATGTATTTAAGTTATTGTATTCATTAATACAATAGCAAAAATAGGCGTGAAAAAGGAAATTTCAGCTAAGCTTGATATGTATTCGACTGTATTCACGTGGCCTTATCGTGAATACAGTAACGTATTTCGCGTAAAACCTGAAAGGTTGAAGTTGTTTAAAACGGAAAGGAAATAAATTCACCTGATATTCTCCTAATTTAACTCAACTAACAAAAACTATTACACATTAATCTGTATTTCTCCATTCACGATTCAATGAGAAAAATAGCGAAAACAAGAGCAATATCTGGAATTTGAGTTCTCCCTTTTCTCCGTACCCAGTTCTCATTTCAACCACGGAAAAGTGCGATTGATATAATTGTATACAAAATACAGTATAATTCCATTATACTTATGGCAAGTTTAACAGTGTTGTTGCGTCATTCTGGCAAGTGAAACGATGACAGCAATTACGTTGATTTTTCAATTGAGGGAATACTGATAAAGGAGTATACGTCGTATAATGATTTGGTTGCGTCACTTCTAATCAATTGTGCATAGATTTGAGCAGAGAATTCGGAATGTATTATTTGTGCATAACAACGATTGAAAAGAACTTGTATCCGATGGAAGTTTAAGTCAAGGCGATATTGTGCAAATAGACTAATCACTTCAAAGGTATGATTCCAGTACAGATGATACACTTGCTCTAGATTTTTTCAATTCAAGAGAAGCAATTGGGGTGTTTGAACTGGACAAGGATTTGATAATTTCAAAAACTAATCAAATGGAGGTTATGGTTGGACAAGTATATAAGGATAAGGCTGCATGGAAAGAAGTGATGGAGAATTATGCTATATCTCAAAGGTTCCAATTCGGGGTTGATAGATCTAATGCTGTCAGGTTTGTGTGTATTTATTTTTTTATTTTTTGTATTATGTATTATTAGTTGGAGCTATAAGTTAAACGTTGATGTATTTATGTGTATTTGTGGATTTTCACTTGATCATCACTGATGAGTTTAACATTTGTTTGTTTGTGGTCTTTAAATACATGTATTCATATGTATTTTACTGGTATAATTACATTATAGTGTCTCTAATTATTTTTCTATTTTGTTTACTGTTTTTTTTACGTGTATGCATATAACTATAATTGTATTTATTGTATTTAAATGCATGTAACTATAATTGAATTCAGTTGTATAATAATTTTTATATATAGATGTCAGAATGTATTCATGTCAGATTGTATTCATGTGTATATGAGTGTATTTTTGGTAAACATTTATGTTAATCATATGTATAATGATAAATTCTTTGCAGTTATGCATTATTATGTATGTCAGAAGATTGTGAATGGAGGTTTAAGGCTTCAAGCATTAACAAATCAGAACTATTCAAAGTGAGAGGATTCATTGATAACCGTACATGTCTGCTGAAGGACAAGGTGTATGAGCAGCGACAGACAATTAGCAGCCTTATAGGTAGTATGATTGGGCCTAAGCTTACTAATGATAAGAGGAAATACACCCCAAAGAATATTATTGATGATGTGAAACCAAATTTAAGTGTAGATGTTAGCTATATGTTGGCGTGGCGGGATAAAGAAAAGGCACTGAATTTTTTGAGAGGTGAACCGGCTAATTCATACAAAAAATTACTAGGATACTTATACACAATTGATATGACATATCCATATTCCCACATCAGAATGGTAAAATCGCCCAAAAATAAATTCATGAATGTGTATATATCTTTGTATGCCTTTAAAAGGGTTTGATCATTGCAGACCCATTGTGGTTGTGGATAGAAGTCATGTCACGACCCAAAATCCACTAAGGGTCGTGGTGACGCCGGACACCGTTGTCAGGCAAACCAACTAGAATACTTAATTAAATTCTCATTATAATAATTTTGAAAATATTTCTTTTATACAATTTAAACAAGACTCGGTATATTCCTCCGAATGAATAATGAAATATTTAAACAACTTTTAAGATTTCCGAATAAATCCAAATACATCCCCAGAACCCGGTGTCACAAGTACATGAGCAATTTTCTAAGAGAAACCAACTAGGTACAAAAACTGTCTGAAATACAATTGGGCAGAAAGTAAATAAAATCCTGAAAGAGACTATACTAGCTGCGGAATCGCCTAGAGGAAGTACAACTCACCTAGCCTCTGTGCCCGTCATGCCGCTATGCCGCTAAGCCACAAGCCACACAATAAACCTGTGCAAGAAAATGCACAGCAAGTGTAGTATGAATACGAAAATAACGTATACCTAATAAGTATCTCGCCTAATCTCGAAGAAGTAGAGACGAGATGGTCAACTTTGACACTTACTAATGGTCCGAAGATAATATACTAAAATATAAGGAAATCATGGATTTATATAGCATGCTCTAGTTCACAAAGCTGTAAAACAGGTAAACACCTTTAACAAATAACAAAGGATTTTCAGGATTTTTTTTTCATATATCTTTAGCAATTTATGTCAGGCTAAAAGGCAATATCAACATCAAGTATTTTTAGTAAGCAATATAAACATGCGCATATCATGCCGAGGCGACGGACCGATCCAACAGAAATAAAAATTGTGCACTACTGAGGGTCGAACGGCCCGAACCAATAGATGCATCTATTTCCCCCGTTCGCGAATCATCCATGCGACGCGGTCAACATAAAGTAAACAAATACCCTGCTCGCGAATCATCCATGCGACGCTGTCAACATAAAGTAAACAAATACCCTGCTCGTGAATCATCCATGCGACGCAGGTACACACAGGAGTACATGCTCAAACAGTCAATTCAGAATTATCGGGGAACATTTTATCAAATAAAAATCAAATCCTCTTTTAACAATTTAAGAAAATGAAGTTTAATCCTTTTTGAAATTCATTTACTAGTTCAATTTGATTTTAACAATTCAAATGTCAATAAGATTGCAAATATCCCAGGTATAGCATGCTTTTGGGTCCTAGACTACCCGGACAATAGCATAACAGTAGCTACGCACGGACTCTCGTCACCTTGTGCGTACGTTGCCCTCACAAATAGGAGCACATAACCAATTAACTCACCTAAGGGGACAATTCCCTCTCACAAGATTAGAAAGGAGACTCACCTCGCTTTGAAGATCCATAACTGGCATTCCACGCCCTTCCGAAGACTCGAATCAGTGCACAACGCTCCAAAACTAACCAATAATTATGTAATCCATTAATATATGCTAAGGTACTCATTATAATCCAATTTATAACAATTCCTAACCCCGATTGGAAAGTTGACAAAAATGCCCTTTGGCCCACGTGCCCGGAATCCAAAATTTCTCGAAGATAAAGTTTACCCATGAACTCACGAACTCAAATATATGATTTTCTCTTACTTTCATACTCAAAATCGTGGTCAAAATTCAAGAACACTAAATTTTCTAGGTCTTCCTCTAACCCTCAATTTTCTGCCCATTTACATGCTAAAATCTATACATAATCAATGTATTTAACTCATAATAGGTGGGGATAACTTTCCTTATTATTGATAACTAAAATCCTCTCTTGAAGCTCCCCAAAATCGCCTCAAGCCATGAAAAATGAGAGAAATGAATTCAAATCACGATTTAAAACAACCTTGCTGCCTCCAGGTATTCCGCTTCTGCGGTGCATTTTCCGCTTCTGTAGATACCGCTTCTGCGGTTGTTGGCCGCTTCTGCGGCTTTGGGCAAGAGGGAGCTGGACCGCTTCTACGTTCTGGAGGCCGCTTAAGCGGAACCGCTTCTGCGGTCCCTGGTCCACTTCTGCAGTTTCCTTGGGCCTGGCCCCTTTCCGCTTCTGCGGGATTTCGACCGCATATGCGGTCCCGCTTTTGCGGTCCAAGAACCGCAGATGCGGTTATGACAGAAGCAGCAACCTTCAGTCTTCCCAAATTCAATTTTTCGATCCGTTAACCAACCGGATTCCACCCGAGGCCCCCGGGACCTCAACCAAAACTACCAACCAATCCCAAAACACATTACGGACTTGCTTGAGGCCTCAAATCATATCAAACAACGCTAAAAATCATGAATTACACCCCGATTCAAGCTTTATGAGCTTTGAACTTTCCAACTTCTACTTCCGATGTTTAAACTGTCAAATCATGTCCGATTGACCTCAAATTTTGCACGGAAGTCATATTTGACATTACGGACCTGCTCCAACTTCCGAAATCGAATTCCGACCCCGATATCAAAAGTCCACTTCCGGTCAAACTTCTAAAAAACTTCAAATTTCTATCTTTAGCCAAATGGCTTCAAAATGACCCACGGGCCTCCAAATTCACTTCCGATCGCGCTCCCAACTCCAGAATCACCATACGGAGCTACTACCAGCCTCGAAATTTCAAACGGACATCGATAATGCTGAAACGCACTTCAAGCCAAACTTAAGAAATTTCTTCCAAAATGCTAACTTCCACAATAGGCGCCAAAATGCTCCCGGGTCATCCAAAACTCGATCCAGGCATACGCCCAAGTCCGAAATCATCATACGAACCTGCTGAAACCTTCAGATCTCGATTCCAAGGTCGTTTACTCAAAATTCCAATCCTAGTTGATTCCTTCAACTTTAAGCTTCTGAAATGAGAATTCTCTTTCCAAATCAACTCTGAGTTCCCGAAATTCAATTCCAACCACGCGTACAAGTCATAATACCTAAAATGAAGTTGTTCATGGCCCCAGACTGCTGAGCGATGTGCTAGAGCTCAAATCGACCGGTCGGGTCATTACATTCTCTCCCACTTAAACATATGTTCGTCCTCGAATGTGCTGAGAACTATACTGAAGTAGTTTGAAATCACTATTTAACACCTCATGCACTTTCCGGTGCTACTACAACTTAGTTAAGCACATTAGCTCGATAGATTCTGAAGATATCCCCTTTTATGCAAGCAATTAAGCCTTAGAGCTCAGTTTCAACATCCATAGTTCTATGCCATGCCTGTTTCCAACATACGATCACCATATCAATTACTACATGCTGTACTCAAACATGACTGCACAACTTTGCTGAATTCTCACTTTGCAACACTTTATTTACAAGACCACGATAATATTTTTTGATCAACTTAACCAAAATTCAATGAATCAGATGCTCCCATTGCACCTCATGACACACACAAGTCTTACTCTACCTCTTACAATACTGCCATGACGGATGAGATGTGCCGAAATTCATATTCAACTGCCGAGTCAACCAATCATAGAGTCATACTTCTGACAAGAAACATTACCACATTCTGAGATAAATAATGATCTCAGCTCCTTAATATACGTCATATAATCAGATTGCACTGATCCTAAATCCAATAATCTCGTCTCACCTAGTACGAAACGGCTCAGGCAATAAGCCATCCCAAACATGGTCAAAAGTCCCATATGATGCCACAATGTGCCAATAGGCTACCAATTAGGATGCGATACAGAAGGAAAATGAACTCTGGAAAGGAAGTTCAATTACCCCGCTCGCGAATCATACATGCGACGCAGGCAACATACTGAATAGACACCCCACTCGCGAATCATAAATGCGACGCGGGATCACAGCTAATACGAGCTTTCCTCAAAAGACAGGATACGAAACACATAAAACAAGTATGGGGAACTGTGTTGAGCATCGCACTGTTACGGCGTGCAACCCGATCCAAATAACATACCCATGGCGGCGTGCCACCCGATCCACATATAGAACTCACATAAGGAGATGTACGTCGAGCTAAATTGCTCATTACAGTAAAATACCGAATATCGGTCATAAACACACTAAGTGTATAATACCATTCCCTGGGGAGACATATAACGTTATAATCCACAAACTCGGGCACACTGAGGTGCGATACAAGATCTGAATCTCAAGAGCCATTCTGCTCATATAACATCATCGCCACGCGGAGCCTCAACACATAAAAATTTACCAAGCCGTCTCATAACTCATACGGAGCAATACATCATTACCTGGAATAGCTGATGACAAAATAACACCCCGACTGTCCCTCCATAAGGAACGCTCGCTGAAACGTACACAACTGGCTTGATATAAAGCCCTGTTCACATATAAATCAATCCAACGATCTCAAGCTGATTTCTGATTGCACCAACTTGGCTAATAACATTTCAAAGGGTCCATAGTAACTCCCTTTTCCTCATAACACATAAGAATAACCATCATAACCAGAGCAACCTCCTCAGTTCATAACCCAATAAACAAAGTGCCCCCCAGGCATAAATTCTCAAATTTAGTGACATTACCAAAATCCTCATACTTGGTTTAAATCTTTAATCAATCAAGTGACTACATGTCATACTTATGCAATCTTCCCACGGGACACGCTCCCACAATCTCCCAAAATAAATAACGGGTCCGCACACCTGAACCACCGGCCGCGCAAACACCAAAAAATGATCAAGAATCCTTACCAGGATGCAAAGCCTTTTTCATAAAACATCGATCTCAGGTAACATTGAAGATAACACCAATTTACTTTAATCATTCAACCCTTTACTTGTTCATCCGAGCCCGTGACATCCTTGTCAACACCGAACTGCAACCTTGATCCTCACTTCGTATTTCCATGCTACTCACTACCCCCAACGTGCCAACATACGATAGAACACGATTTTCATCGTAACTCCGAAATCATTGATATTTTAACACTTCATCACATAAGAACTTTTCACTTAACTCACTTCACGAGAATCATAGCAACACACAGGTAACTTCCCATAACCGTAGGATATGCAAATATCTAAGTAGTGGTCCAAATCCACCATAGCCCTTTCGGAACCCGCTTCCACTTAACAAGCCATAACAGAAGAATGCTTCTGAATAACATTAATTACGGCGGCCGACAAGCCTCACACATATCGCCACAAATCATACGCATAGCTTGATCACGCAGAATGAACTGATCACTGGCCCCAATATGCCAATTCAACTACGACTAATCAATCTACCTTCTTCCAATTTATCCTTGCTTGCCTTAGAAATAATACTAACTACATTCAACACATAACATACTCCATCTATACTCACCCCGAGTGACCTTGAATCACGAGACCATGTTGTCTCAAATCTCACGAACCATTTCATACCTCCCAATTGCTATATCACAAGCCAACCATCATGGAACATTCTGGGCCTCTTCTCATAAGCTACTTTCCAAGCTTGATTCTTAGACGTACCTATCGGCTCGAAATCGTTAGGCATCATATCTTAACTTCTGAATTCACTAGGACCATTATGGAGAGCCACCCGCTCCGACTGGGTCCCGAACATAATCCACTCTATAAATCTTATAACACACAAATACTTTCTCGGTGAAGCACCCGGCGAAATTACTTTCTCTGAAACATGTATCTATAAAAGGCATAAATCCTGAACTTTTTTCCAAGTCCGAACATGAGCCAATAAGGCCAACCATAGCATGCCTCCAACAATTCTCTCGCTCAAATTACCACTTATGATCTTTTCCCGTAGCCGAAACAACCCAACGATATGCAGATAAACGGAAACCTCGCAAGTAGTTAACCATGCAACTCAATCTTAGGCAGTGGGACTCTCCCACTTAGCTTGAAGCCACTATTACACAACTTTGGAACTCACTAGAATTCTTTATCTCTTGTTGACATAACCTTACGCAATCATCCGCCGTAAATTCTCGAAAATCTTTCTGTAAATCCCCATCTTTCGTATTCTGAATCATCAATCACATTCGCACGACCGATCTCTTTGTTAGATAACCAATATAATTCTTTGCAGAAGCTTTGCCAACCACGCGACCGCTAATCTGTTCACATGAGATAACCCACCTGTGCAAATCACTTCCCGACAGCTTCCAATGCTGTTGGACGGGATGCAATCACTATGACATCAATAACCCATTCTGAGTTCAAGCCCACTCTCTAGCAGTACCCATCCATTTATCTCTTGTGGACATCAATTAAATATACGACAATATCCTTCCAATTCGAGGTTATGTTGTGTCCTTCTGCATTTCAAGCAGCTCCTTCCCGCTGTATCAAATCTCCTGCCGCTTAATAGCCCATGCTTCAAGTTAACTTCGTAGGCCCCAACCACTAATCTCTGAAACTCTCAAATCATTTTAAATGCCCCTTAAGCGCGTAGTCATCCTACTACCAAGCCCATACGCAGCTCCGCCGCTCTCCCACTTTGGGCAAACTCACTTCTTTAATCCACTACTTGACCTTTGCTTAATACACCTGGCCTTCTAGGAATTTTAGACATCGTCTGACACTTCCCACATGCCCTTCCTCAAACTTTGCTGCTCATTTGCTGCCTTAAATAAACTCTATCTTCGCGGCACTGAACCCACAATTGCTGCTAACCTTTAAACCTTTCTGACAGTCATTTTTATCGAACCGTCAATATTAGGAATTCTGATTCGATCCTAAACCACCACACCATGCGATATATGACCGTTGTATCTCCAATAGTATTTCCCAATATCCTGCCATAAAGGCAAATTGTAGCAGTTTATAACATCGACGATCTTAGTACGTTCCATTAGGGCCACAGCGCCCAATCGTAGAAGAAAGTTCCACCACGCTGGAAAATACCAAGCCTCATTACTTCCACCAGCCCGCATCTAACCATACTTAGTCCGACTGTCTTTCCCTTGCCGGGAATTAAATACTGAATCTCTTTGATTACACACTGAGTAAACCTCCCTTCAATTCATTCAATGCCCCGACACGTGGGAAAACACCCTACCATCACAACAACACTACGGAATAATCGTTCATAAGCATTATGGCAACATGTGCCTAGCCTCAAGGCTCTTATAAGTTCTGTTATTGAGCTGAAACAATAGAATATCCCTCCGCAATGCGACCATAATAGTCCAATCAACTATACAGGGAAAATTATCCCGCATCACATTTGTAGTGCCATTAAAATCCTTTAATTTCCGATATATAACAAGCGCTTGCATCGCGTAAGATTGAGTGGGAAGGTATCAAAAGCATAAGCCTCAAAGGAATCGAACCGCACGATAAGGAAATCAAAAAAGGAAGTACTCCTAACAGCCCTGTAGTCTACCGAGGATAAGTACAGACGTCTCTGTACCAATCCGCGAGACTCTACTAGACTTGCTCATGACTCGTGAGACCGATGGGAACCTAGTGCTATGATACCATATTGTCACGACCCAAAATCCACTAAGGGTCATGGTGGTGCCGGACACCGTTGTCAGGCAAGCCAACTAGAATACTTAATTAAATTCTCGTTATAATAATTTTGAAAATATTTCTTTTATACAATTTAAACAAGACTAAGTATATTACTCCGAATGAATAATGAAATATTTAAACAACTTTTAAGATTTTCGAATAGATCCAAATACATCCCAAGAACCTGGTATCAAAAGTACGTGAGCAATTTTCTAAGAGAAACTAACTAGGTACAATAACTGTCCGAAATACAATTGGACAGAAAGTAAATAAATCCTGAAAGAGACTATACTAGTTGCAGAATTGCCTCGAGGAAGTACAGCTCACCTAGTCTCTGTGCCCGTCATGCCGCTATGCCTCTAAGCCACAAGCCACGCAATAAACCTGTGCAACAAAATGCACATCAAGTGTAGTATGAGTACGAAAACAACGTGTACCCAATGAGTATCCCGCCTAATCTCGAAGAAGTAGAGACGAGATGGTCAACTTTGACACTTACTAATGGTCCGAAGATAATATACTAAAATGTGAAGAAATCATGGATTTATATAGTATGATCTAGTTCACAAAGCTGTAAAATAGGTAAACACCTTTAACAATTAACAAAGGATTTTCAGGATTTCTTTTCATTTATCTTCATCAATTTATGTCAGGCCAAAAGGCAACATCAACATCAAGTATTTCCAGTAAGCAATATAAACATGTGCATATCATGCCGAGGCAACGACCCGATCCAACAGATATATAAACTGTGCACTGTCGAGGGTCAAACGGCCCGAACCAATAGATGAATCTATTTTCCCCGCTCGCGAATCATCCACGCGACGCGGTCAAAATAAAGTAAACAAATACCCTACTCGTGAATCATCCATGCGATGCAGTCAACATAAAGTAAACAAATACCCTGCTCGCGAATCATACATGCGACACAGGTACACACAGGAGTACATGCTCAAACAGTCAATTCAAAATTATCGGGGAACATTTTATCAAATAAAAACCAAATCCTCTTTTAACAATTTAATAAAATGAAGTTTAATCCTTTTTGAAATTCATTTACTAGTTCAATTTGATTTTAACAATTCAAATATCAATAAGATTGCAAATATCCCAAGTATAGCATGCTTTTGGATCCTAGACTACCCGGACAATAGCATAATAGTAGCTACGCACGGACTCTCGTCACCTCATGTGTACGTTGCCCCCACAAATAGGAGCACATAACCAATTAACTCACCTAAGGGAACAATTCCCTCTCACAAGGTTAGAAAGGAGACTCACCTCGCTTCGAAGATCCACAACTGGCATTCCACGCCCTTCCGAAGACTCGAATCAGTGCACAACGCTCCAAAAGTAGCCAATAATTATGTAAATCTATTAATATATGCTATGGTACTCATTATAACCCAATTTATAACAATTCCTAACCCCGATTGCAAAGTTGACAAAAATGCCCTTGGGCCCACGTGCCCGGAATCCGAAATTTTTCGAAGATAAAGTTTACCCATGAACTCACGAACTCAAATATATGATTTTCTCTTAATTCCATACTCAAAATTGTGTTCAAAATTCAAGAACACTAATTTTCTAGGTCTTCCTCTAACCCTCAATTTTTTACCCATTTACATGCTAAAATCTATACATAATCAATGTATTTAACTCATAATAGGTGGGGATAACTTATCTTATTATTGATGATGAAAATCCTCTCTCGAAGCTCCCCAAAATCGCCCCAAGACTTGAAAAATGAGAGAAATGAACTCAAATCACAATTTAAAACAACCTTGCTGCCTCTAGGTGTTCCGCTTCTGCGGTGCATTTTCCGCTTCTGCGGTTGTTGGCCGCTTCTGCGGCTTTAGGCAAGAGGGAGCTGGACCGCTTCTGCGTTCTGGAGGCCGCTTAAGCGGAACCTTTTTTGCGGTCCCAGGGCCACTTCTGCGGTTACCTTGGGCCTGGCCCCTTTCTGCTTCTGCGAGATTTCGACCGCATCTGCGGTCCAAGAACCGCAGATGCAGTTATGACAGAAGCAGCAACCTTCAGTCTTCCCAAATTCCATTTTTCGATCCGTTAACCAACCGGATTCCACCCGAGGCCTTCGGGACCTCAACCAAAACTACCAACCAATCCAAAACACATTACGGACTTGCTTGAGGCCTCAAATCATATCAAACAACGCTAAAAACCTTGAATTACACCCCGATTCAAGCTTTATGAACTTTAAACTTTCCAACTTCTACTTACGATGTTTAAACCTATCAAAACATGTCTGATTGACCTCAAATTTTGCACGCAAGTCATATTTAACATTATAGACCTACTCTAACTTCCAGAATCGGATTTCGATGCCGATATCAAAAGTCCACTTCCGGTCAAACTTCTCAAAAACCTTCAAATTTCTATCTTTAGCCAAATGGCTTCAAAATGACCCGTGGGCCTCTGAATTCACTTCCGATCATGCTTCTAACTATAGAATCACCATACGAAGCTACTCCCAGTCTCATAATTCTAAAAAGATATCGATAACACTGAAATGTGCTTCAAGCCGAGCTTAAGAAATTTCTTCCAAAATGCTAACTTCCACAATAGGCGCCAAAATGCTCCCGGGTCATCCAAAACCCTATCCAGGCATACGCCCAAGTCCAAAATCATCATACAAACCTATGGAAACCTTCAGATCCCGATTCCGAGGTCATTTACTTAAAATTTCAATCCTAGTTGATTCCTTCAACTTTAAGCTTCTGAAATGAGAATTCTCTTTCCAAATCAACTCTGAGTACCCGAAATTCAATTCCAACCAAGCGTACAAGTCATAATACCTTAAATGAAGCTATTCATATCCCCAGACCACTGAGCGACATGCTAAAGCTCAAAACGATCGGTCAGGTCGTTACAAGTCACCTAAACTTTTACTACACCAGGACATTCATTTTGGCAAGCATGTTGGATGGTGCAGGTGAGTACATAAATTATAATAAATTATGTTAATATTTTAAAGAATGAAATACAGATTTTAAAAATATGTATTTAATTGTCTTTAGAGGTCATATATTGCCACTAGCATATGGTTTTATTGATTCAAAGAACGATGCTACTTGGACGTGATTCTTTGAGCAATTCAAGATAGCATACGGTGACAGGGAAAACATGTGCATCATTTCAGATAGAAATAAGAGTATCATTAAATATGTATCAAGTATCTAGATGTACCGCATTTTGCATGTATATGGCATTATGGAACAATGTATATAAGAAATTTAAAAAGAGCCATGCAAAGTTGAGCGAGATATACTTCTCGGTGGCAAAAGCATACACACAAGCTGAATTTAACAGTCTGATGGAGAAGGTGGAGAAGGTAGATATTAGGGTGAAAGAATACTTGGAGTTAGCTGGATAAGAAAAGTGGGCTAGGTTGTATGCACCTGTTAACAAGGGATGGACCATGACGTCAAATATTGCTAAGTCAATCAATGTTGCACTAGTATCAACAAGGGAATTGCTAATATACGACTTTCTCGAAGAAGTTAGGAAGATGTTTGGACATTGGAATTGTAGTAACCGCAAAGAAGCTACACAGACATAAACAACGCTTGGAAGAAAATACTAGGAGATGCTGACTTTGAATGAGGCAATGTCTACACGCATGATTATAAGTTTTATTTTAATGTCATTGTATTGTAATGCTTAATTGTTTTCTGAAATAACTTATACAGAATTTTTTAGATAGACGTATTCAGTTTTATTGTCATGCAGTAACCTTATAATGTTTTTTTCAGCTGCCTAAAGTTAAGCAGATTTTTGATGTATGTCATTGTATTCATAAGCTAAGATGTAATTATAGTTTATAGTCTGCCGGTCTACATATATGATGTATTCTTCTGTATTCAAACATTTTAGTTGTATGTAACTGAATAATTCAGCATTTACGTAAAGAAATTAATTTATATGTGCTCAAAACTTATAGGTATATGTTTAAATATAGGTGGTAACATCGACTGAACACTTACATACAGTTAACGATAAAGGGAGGCACTACACCGTCTGCCTGTTAGAGAGAAAATGCGTTTGTGAGAGGTTCCAAGTTGATGAATACCATGCCCACATGCTTGGGCTATATTGAACATCAAGCTTCTAATGCAAAAGATTATTGCTCTAACTATTACAAACCAAATTCTGTTGTAATGACATACGATGTGCCTGTGTACCCGCTACCGGACAGAAATGACTGAAATATACCAGCACATGTTGCTGAGGAGGTTGTATTACCACCCAAATGGATAATACCTCCTGGAAAGCCAAAGAAGAAGCGCGATAAACCTTTCAGTGAATTGCTTCAGCCAAAAAATCAACATTCATGTAGCATATGTGGACATGGAGGACATAACAAGTGAACGTGTAGAAATGCTCCACGTAGGATTTAGTTAACACTCTGACATGTATTGGTGCTCCAACGATTTGTCATTACTTCTGATGACATTGTCAAGTAATAAATTTTGAAATGCCTTTTGTGAGTAGATTCTGGATAAATTTACTTGCAGTATTGTGTTGAATACATTCGAATACAACTTGTCCACATATATTTAGACAATTTATTATAGATAGTGTCTAAGTTATAGTTATTTAGACAGTGTCCACATATATTTAGACAATATATATATATATATATAAAAAAAACTAGTTAAAATACATCAGAATACAACTATATACTCAGTTATAATATAACAAATTCAATAAATACATATAACCTGAATAGATTCTGGATAAATTTAGTTGCAGTATTGTGTTGAATACATTCGAATACAATTTTGTCCACATATACTTAGATAGTTTATTATAGACAATGCCTGAGTTGTATATACATAACTAGTCAAAATACATCTATATACTCAGCTATAATATAACAATTTCAATAAATACATATAACCTGAATAAGTAAAATAAATACATCTAGTTGAGTACATACGTATAAACACGAAGCATACAGTTTTTGACTTTGATATACAAGCCAAGTGACTGGATATTAATACATACTTATATGCCCTGTTGAATGCGTATGAATATATCCCGTAAGATACAGATGAATAGAAATTGAAGATTAAGCATGAATACTTATGAACAAAATAATGAAACATAGATTGAAAAGTTGCAATTGTCATATATGAACATTGTTGATAAAGTGACTAAAATATGGTTTTTTCTAACTGAATACTATCTTCACCAAAAAAATATTCAAAAAATAGTATTCACCTAAAAATAACTTTCCAAAACTACATTCACCTAAAGCTACTCTAACACTATCTGCAACTTTGAATCTGACTCTACGATTTGCCTAGCAATCTTTGAGGGTGCTTCATTCTCGCTTATGGTATCAACATCTATCTTCCGCATAGCATAATCCCAGATGAGAGCACCATATTTTTGACGGAGTAGATTGGAATCAAATGTTGTTTGTGAAATCTCACCAAGAGTGCTCGAAAACTCTATGTATGCCGCAACATGAACCCCATAGTCCATGAAAAATGTTGATTGAAACAATTAAAAATAATTCATACAATTAGATTTTTAAAATGATACAATAATGATGATTGAATACATACATGCTCCCAACTTTCTGTTGAGGCAGATTTGATATGAAAAAACCTTCAAAGGGATCAGTATATGACTTGTCAGTGTATGCTGAGTAAGTAGACCAATATCTTCCTTGGCTATCTCTGAAAAGCCACTGATTGATAGATACAGAGGTACAAGCTTAGCTAGCTTATCTATATCATAAGCTACATAGGCATTATGACCTGCAGATCTGTACGAGTCATACACTTTGATACATCTCTCCTTGAATGAGATAACAACCAATATCCAGTGTAGTTTGTCCTTCAAGTTGACTGGTATCAAGACATTGTCAACAGTATGCCAAGGTACATTAGCTAGCAATCTGTAGTCCCTTATGTACTCACATACCACATCCTCTTCTTTAGCTATATTTGCATTACTATATGTATCAACATACCTGTCAAAGATTTCAGTGATTCTTGTCTTGAATATACAATCAACAGTTGTATACTTGAAGTTGCTTGTTTGGTTGTACTTTCCCTTCTTTCTCAGATAGTAGAATATGACGTCAATATGCTATACACAAATTTAATTACATAATGTTAGTCCAATTAATCAAACTAAGAAAAAGAAACTGAATATGATAAGTGAAAACTCAGTTAAATACATCACACAGATTCAAGAACAATACATCTGAATACAGTAAAATACATCTGAATACACTTTAATACAACAGATATTCAAGAATAAAGAGGCCATTAAATACGTCATAGAGATTCATTACAACTACCGAGTAATGTTAAAATACATCTGAATATATTTAAATACATGTTGTTATTCAAAACTAATGAATCAATTAAATACATAGTATTGTAATACATCTGTTAGTTACAACTACTGATAACTTTGAAAATACATCTGAATACAATAAAATACAACAATTATTCAAGAATAATGATGCCATTAAATACATCATACAAATTCAGTTAAAAATACATTGTATTTTCAACTGCTAAGTAATGTTAAAATACATATGAATATAATTAAATACAACAGATGTATTAGTTACATCTGAGTACAATTGAATACATCAAAAAAATATAAGACAAATTTGGGTTAGAGCTCAATTTGCGAATTATATAATTAGACAAACCAATACTAAAGAAATGAATTATAATGGAGTTGGAAGGGGTAAAACTTACATTGTCATCCCATAGTTTACCGTCAAACGATAGAAGGTAAAACTAATTTTTTAAATTGACTTGATCAACTCCAAAATCCAATAGTAAAGTGTTGACTTGTTCTTCTTGTAATGGTCTTCCAAATTACTTCTACAAGTATGATATAAAAAAGTTATATCCATTTTTAAAAATATAAATACGTAATTGACATACCGAAAAAAACTCACTTCCGCTCATGTCTAGCAAGAAGACCATCACGAACCCATTTGTCATATTCCTGAATGATTAATGTAGGATGCAGCCCCGTTATCGAATCATCCTCAAATGGGTGTCTTTTTCCAAAAATGGGGGTCAACTTTACTGAGGTACCTGTTCTTCATTGAATTCATGTATAGAGAGTTTTAATTATAAAAACCATTGGGAAATAGATAATTAGTTTATAAAACACTAACCTGCGGAGTCAAAGTTAGACTTGTAAGGCGAAGAATACCATCTACTTGGTCATTGATTCCTATGAGATGGTACTAGGATTGATTCAAGTTTTTTTGCACTGTTGTATATCACAATTCTAGTTTATGGAATTTGGCTAGGAAGAAACTTGTCGTCCAACTCAAATTGAGATACATAGTAATCTGTAGATACACCCTCTTGGCCTATATGTGGTATGTTGCACGGCACCTCTGATATAGTATTCCCCTCCACTCTTGACTCCACACAAAGAGCATTAACCACTGTTGTGAGCACGTGATTTTTGCCCTATATATGATTTATTCCCATAAAATTCAAACAAAATGATTTTTTTCTATTTTTACAATTTTTTTGTACATTTTTGGATGTCATTTTCTGATAATTGCTGCATTTTATTTGGGCATGATAATTCATATTAAAAATATCAAAATATGCATTTGTATTAGAAATTTAATTTTACATTTTTTAGTATTAAGTAGATATTAATTCGTTTAAGAACAAATTAAAGAAAATCCCAAAAAATAGTTCTTAGGCAATTTTAATTGATAAATGTTGCATTCATCTTTAAATAATGATATTAAATCATTTTAGGAGTTAAATAGTTTAATTAAGTTTTTGTTTTAGTTTCTACAAAATCAAAAAAATAATAGGCAAAATAAAAAATACAAAATAAAAAAATAAAATACTAAAAGCAAATGAAAATAATAATACAAAACTCTAAAACAAAATGGGAACAAATAAAAGAGAACAAAATGAGCTGTGTTACAGCCCATTTAATTCCACTCGTCCCTAGCCCAAAATACCCGTGCCCCAGGCCCAAGTATCATAAACCCGGTCCACCCCTTTTTAATCAAAACTACATCGTTTAAAATCGTTAAATCCCAGCCATTCTTTCCCCAGATCCAACGGTCCGTAATCAATCAACCAAATACATATGTCAAATTAGCTTGTCACCCATTCAGTCACCCTCTTCGTTGCAAAGACCCCATTCCCCTAAACCCTAGTTCTGATACCATTCACCAGTGGCGTTGCCTTCCAAACGGACACCAAAACAACTCATTCACCTCCTCTCCATGAATATCTACCATCCACCTTTCAAATCTCACCCAAACAGTCTCAAATCATACAAACCCTAGCTCGCCGCCTCTTTACCCTCCGCTGCCGCCGCCTCAGATGAGTCTCAAAGCTACACCTCGGAACCCCCTTTTTATTCTTTCTACACAAATCCCACATAGGTTGCCTTTAAAGCCTAACAAAATGCTTCGAATATCAGGCCAAAGTCCAAGACTCTGCCTTTTTAGTTTGCATGCGTAAAAATCCATCAATTTTTACTTAGGAGTTGGACATTTGGAGATATACCTGTGCGTGATTGGTTAGATATGGTCATAAACCCCACTGGGTCAGTGTCATTGAGTTTTTTTCCCCCTCAATCAAGTTCATACTCAGATAATAACAATAGGATAGGATATAGTTAACTCCTCTATCAGCATTTGATAATTTTCTGTTTGTTTTGTTTTTATTTCTTAATTTTGGTTATTTCTGTTAATGATTACTATTAGGTAGATTAATACTATGACTTTTGTTTCATTATTGAATGACAACTTAGGAAGGTTTCTTAATTTCGCCAATTAATTCACACTAGTCGCTCATCTATTTTAAGTTGATTCTGTAGTTGTATTTTAGGGTGAATTTTCTGTTTTTGATCTTTGCCATTGCTACCTCGATTAGTGTTCTGATTATGAGTAGAGTTCCTGAGTTCTGATCTTAAGTTGATTTAATTTGATCTTGTTCCCTAGTATTTTGATTTTAATTAGTATAATAATGCTAGGTTGCTTAGTTTAACTAGTTATCATGATTGGTTATAGCTGATT
>MU789802.1:12343-34191 GCA_026770625.1 Nicotiana glauca
TTTTTCCTTTTATTTCCTAATTTTAAAACCAAAATCCTAGATTAAATTATAAAACCAAAATTATCTTAAAAATACTTAATTAACTCTAAATAATAATTATCACACATCATTAAGTATCAATTTAAATAGAATCACACAACTAGACCTTAAATGCTAAGAATGCAAAGTACATATTTTTGTGATTTTCATTCATCGCCAACCAAACTTAATTACTCTTAATTGTCCTAAATATAAATGCGACATATTTATGTATTTTTATTAATTTAACAACTAAACATGTACGGACAAATGCGAACAATAAGAGAAAAATAACACAAAATCCACAAAAATCGCACACAACCCAAAACTATTTTATTTTAAATTTTTTGGGAGTAATTCTCATATAGGGCAAAAATCACACGCTTACAAGTATGAAATACTCTCTTCAACTTACTATGAAGACCTTAGCTCAATATGAGAAGGTCTCTGGTCAGTTGATAAATAAAAGTAAATGTTGCTTCACTGTGTCCCCCGGCACAGCCCAAAGAACCACTACAAGGGTATGCAAAATCTTGGAAATGAGATATGATCACTTTCCTATGAAGTATCTAGGGTGTCCCCTCCATACAGGAATGAAGAAATTAGCTTTTTATTCAGATATGGTGAGCAAGGTGATCAACAGAATCGGAGGGTGGCATTTGAAATTTTTATCTTTTGGAGGAAGAGCTACTCTTATTAGACATGTCCTTCTTGCTCTTAACATTCACACATTGACTGATGTCCATCCTCCCAAAGGTACTATATCCACGATTGAGAAGTATATTAACATATTCTTCTGGTCTGGAACAGAGGAGGAGGGAAAACACCATTGGGTTTCTTGGCACAATCTCTGCTTCCCATATGAAGAAGGGGGAACAAACTTCAGAAGGTTAGAGGATATTTGCTTGGCTTTTACTACAAAATAATGGTGAAAATTAAGAACCACTAATTCTCTATGGTCCTTATTTATGAAAGAAAAATACTATCATAACTCTCATCCTGTTACAATCCCCTGGTCTACTGGTCAATCTCACAGTTGGAAATCTATGTCTAACTTAAAAGACAAAGTGGATCAGAATATTTTGTGGAATATTGGTAAATGGAATATCAATTTTTGGTTTGATAACTGGTCACCCATTGGCCCCCTTTACAAGTTGGTTGAGGATGACTTAATTCAACAAAATAGCATGATCAAAGAGATATATAGTGATGGTCAGTGGAACTGGTCTTATTTCCAAGTTCAACCTCCAGATCAGATAAAGCTTCAGGTATCCCAATTACATTTAACTCTAGATGATGGCACTGATGACACCCCTCACTGGATATGTTCCAATTCAGGTAAATTCTCCATCTCTACAGCTTGGAACCTACTCAGACGTAAAAGACAGGTTAGTCAATTTGACTCAAGAATTTGGCATAGGGACATTCCTTTCAAAATGTCATTCTTAACATGGAGAGCAGTGCATGATAGACTCTCGACTGATGATAAAATCTCCATGTTTGGTATCAATCTTCCTTCTATTTGCTCATGTTGCATAGGCCCTACCCTAAGCAACAAAAGTGAAACAGTCGAACATCTCTTCTGTGATGGCCAATATGCCCAGAAAATATGGAAATATTTCGTTGGACCCATTGGGATTAAGTATAACAATGTGACCATGAGAACTCTTATTCTTAATTGCTGGAACCAGAAGACTAGGAACTCGACTACTAATTATATGCTGAAAATTCTTCCACCCTTCATTTTGTGGGAATTATGGAGATCCAGGTGTAGCTCAAAGTATGGGATGGAGATGCCTTCTTTTGCAAGATCTATCAAACTCATTTCCTTCAACATTATACATAAGGTTAAATCTAACTTCAAGAACATCAAAGTTGGGGAACATTGGGCAGATATGTGTAATCTTTGCAACATATCATTCAATGAAACCTTTTTCATCATCGTTAAATGGATCGGGCCACCCCTCCTCTTTGTTAAGCTCAATAGTGATGGCTCTTATATAAGAGGAAAATGTGGAGCGGGAGGAGTGGTTAGAGACAACAATGGAAAATTCATTATGGCCTATGCAATTCCACTGGGGCAGGGTACTAGCAACTGGGCAGAAGCATATGCCATGTTGTTTGGCATCAATTGGTGCATACAGAAAGGAACACCCCTTATCATTGGCGAGACAGACTCCCTCCTCATTCATAATTGCATCGCCGGAATTTGGGATACACCGTGGAGAATTGCAGAAAAGATTAATGAACTCAAAATACTGGTGTATAGCTATCATATTGTCACCCGTCATTGCTTTAGGGAAGCAAACAAAGTTGCGGATAAAATGGCTGCTCTATGCCACATAAATGAAGAGGCGTGTATATACACTAACTTTGACTCCCTAGCACGTCAAGTTAGAGGTCTTCTCAATGCTGACAGATGGCAGATGCCTACCTTTCGAGTCAAGAGGAATAAATCAAGCGACCTAATATATGAGCCTCCTTGAAGTGTCTTCTTTAATGCATGCCTTTGTTTTGATTTAGAGAAGTAATGTTTAATGATCCAGTGAGACATACTTCTCAATTATTGTAATGAAGGAATGGATATATCCTCCTTCTCAAATGTACTATCTTCAAAAGTGGCAATAAATTTTTCGCAGATTCAAAAAAAAAAAAAAAAAAAAAAAAAAGAAAGGAAAAAAACGTGACTTAATTATTATTCCAAGATTAGATCAAAATGGATTTGGAGAAAGGAAAAAGAAAAAGAAACACAAAACCTCACATTGTAGAACTTTATTACTGATTTTTGTATTCATTTTCATTTGCTTCTTTTCAGCATCTCTCATCAACATATTATTCTATTTCTCTCTTCAATCTTCTTCCGGGGTACTCTTGATTTCTTTCCAAAATTTATCAGGTTTGATCCCTCCCCATAAAATCTTTTACTCTTTTGCTCTATAGGTCTTTGAATGATCCATCACTGTTTCCATTTTCTGTTTTAATTTTCGAATTCTATGGGTTGACTTTTTTCATAGGTCAAATTGATCTTTTTTTGGGTGCTCTTTGGTATTAATTTATATGGGTGTCTTTTTTGATTGTATTGATGCTAATATTTATCTGTTTAAAGAACTTTCCCGTTTAAATTTTTGGTCTTTGAGCACACCCTTTTGACTTTCTTGGGTTGCTCTATCAATTGTTGAAATGGTGGAAATAGGGTAAAGAAGTAAAATTAGTACTCCTTATATTATGTTGAAGTCTTCATTAATCTGATATTTAAGTAGAGGTGAGAGGAGATAGGAGGAAGCAAAAAATTGAAAGATGGAGTGTATAAAATGGGTCTTAGGTCCAAATCTTATCGGAGGCAAAAAGCCACTTCGTGATTTCTTCCTATCAGCCTAAGTCTTAGGTGGGCATAGTTACCCCGTACCTATGCTGATGAGAGGTAAGAGGTCGCAGGTTTTATTTTCGTTCTGATTTTTGCTATATGTTTCATACACTTCAATCATCAAAGTGAAGCACCAGTGCGTAAGATGGACCTTTCCATTTATGTCTTCAGGATGGTAGAAATTTGCATTATATAGTGATAAGCAATTAATGAGGTACGGTTTCAATATATTTGGACCAGGGAACACCTCCAAGTCAATTTATAGGGGAGTTGGTTATTAGGGGTTTTCGGGAAAATAGGTCAGCTTGACTGTGCTCCTTATAATCAAGCAATGCTGATGTACACAAGAGGAGGTCATTACTACTTGAATTTGTTGAACTGCACAATGGGATTCCGTTATGCTATCTGTCCATGCATCTCATTGGCTGAATCTGTTGGAAATAATAAATAGGGATGGGAAGGTTTTTCTTGGTACATCAACTTCAAGCTCGAGAATGGAAGAGAGATCAAGTTTTTGCCTAATTGGCGGGCAAGATCTATTTCCATTAACTGGTGCCTGAATTTTTGTTATGGAGTTCAAGAAATTGATGGATTGTGCTCACATCTAATGTCCATACTGGATCATAATTATTCTAATCTGGAAGAACTTAAAAAGCTTCGTGCCTTGCTTTTCTAAATATCCACTAACATGTGATTTATTCTGGTTTGAATCTTATTATGAGCAATTGATCTCACATGTTACAACCCTTTCTGTTGCAAGTTTTCTTTTGGGGAGCTGCTCTGCCAAAATGGTCATACTTAAACATGGCAATCACCACGAGGGAATAGCTTGGCCAATTGATTCTACTTGAATAGTTAAATTTCGAAAAGGATTAAAGTAAAAAGAAGTTCACTTACAACTTTATTCTTCAGCATGAAGTACTATGGAATTTGTTTCATTCTTTAAGTTTGGGAGACAGCCTCTTGCATAATTGCAGGGTAAGGCTGCGTAGAATAGACCCTTGTGGTCCGGTCCTTCCCGGACCCGCGCATAGCGGGAGCTGAGTGCACCGGGCTACCGAAGTTTGGGTGACATCTCTAGGAATAATAGTGGTCCGGTAGGGCAATAGGTTTGCCAAGTCTTTCCCTAAAGTATTGGATGCAGGACCGTAATAGTACAGTATGAACTTTTTGGAAGGGGAAGAATAGCTCTACTCATTTTTTATGGATATATGCAGTCAAAAGCAGTTTGTCATGCTTCTGCTTCTCTGGTTTGTATACGGAAGAACAAAGATAGCAAATTTCAAGAGTTCTTGAGTTCAATAGTGATCGTTTGATCTTTTAATATATGAATTCTTTTTAAATACTTGGATTTACTTATAAAA
Source organism: Nicotiana glauca (assembly GCA_026770625.1). Lineage (NCBI taxonomy): Eukaryota > Viridiplantae > Streptophyta > Magnoliopsida > Solanales > Solanaceae > Nicotiana > Nicotiana glauca. The sequence continues at coordinate 17,090 of MU789802.1, forward strand.
GAATTAATGCTTCTATCTTCTTACGGAAGCTTTTCCGTACCATTACTTTGGTTGATTTTTATTGCAAAGATAAATTGATGACGAGTATATTTATGAGGTGAAAGGGACAATGTATTAAGGAGATGGCATTTTGGTCTAGAAAAGTCATATAAGGATCTCTTTACCTCTACTCAATTATATTTTCAATGCTCTTTGTGAGATAAGTTGCAATTGGTGATCAATCAATTGTCTTTCTTTGGAGTTTTAATAGCTTTCACTTGATTAGCTTCTCTTCTCTCACCTTTTGTGTTCTTTTTTTTTTCTTTTTTTCTTAACGGTTCTGATATATGCGTGTTCTTCTATCTAGCTGTTGACCCTGGCTTAATTCAGGCTTGTTTTTAAGTGAAAATATTTGGCGTACTCATTCTCTACCGTTGCTTTTGTTTGCATAATTTGACAGTTCTTTTTTTTTTTGGCTCAATTTTCTTTAATCCTGACCAGACGAAGGGAGATGCTGCATGCTGACAGGAACTTGGTTTTTAATCTCTCCGATCACTGAAACTTCACGCTGAAAGTGGCTATGATAAAGTTCTCTATGGAGGAGGTGGAACTGTATACCAACTGGGATAATGTGATTTGTCCCATTTGCTTGGACTTCCCTCACAATGGTGTTCTCCTCCAGTGCTCATCTTACGAGAAGGGTTGCAGGCCCTTTTTGTGTGACACGGATCATTTGCACTCCAACTGTCTAGAACGCTTCAAACAAGCACATCGGATGATAGCTGGGTCACAATTACTTTCAACATCCAATGACAGAGAAGATATGTCAAAATCGGAAGGCAAGAATTGGCCTGCCTGCCCCTTGTGTAGGGGAGAAGTTACTGGATGGGTTGTTGTTGAGAAGGCTCGCATACATCTCGATGTCAAGGAACGCTGTTGTGAAGAGGATAAATGTCGATTTACGGGCACCTATTTGGAACTTCAGAAACATGCTAAACTTGACCACCCTCATGCGTGTCCCTCAAAAATAGATCCTGCTCGACAGGTTGATTGGGAAAATTTTCAGCAGTCCTCTGAAATAATAGACGTCTTGAGTACTATTCATGCAGAAGTTCCCCGAGGGGTTGTTTTAGGTGATTATGTGATTGAATATGGAAATGATAATTCTGAAGATGACTTTGAGGACTTCCCTTCAGCGGAAGGCAACTGGTGGACATCATGTATCTTGTATCAGGTATTTAATAACTTTAGGACGTCTAGAAACAGAAGAAGATCTAGAGTAAGTAATACAAGAAGAGGAAACCGCCATTTGGGTTATGATGCTTCAAACTCTGATGAGAGTTCTGTGACATCTGTAGAATATGTAGATTATGGGGTTGACGAGACTGATGATGAGCTTGTAAGTGCTGCTGGCCTCTCAAGGAGAAGAGCTGATAGTCGCAGGTCAGTAAGTTCTATACAGATTGGCCTTTATTTACATTATGCACTACCCTTGTTTTAAGCTCATCTTGATTTGAAATGCTTTTGCCTCTCTAAAATGTGAGAATCCATTTTTGTGAATCTCAGCTATTACGATATTCCTCAAGCTGCTATCTTTGTTTCCTATAAGATTGAACAAAATATGGAATCCTGTTTTAATTAAGAAATATCCAAACATCTAGTTTACATGCCATAGGGTGAGCATGTGAGAACTGCAGTGGGGTGATAATAAAGAGCTGCAGTGGGTATAATTTCTAACAGATAAAAGGCAAAGTCTGGTGGCACATCAGACTTTTTTCCCTGGTGTAGGGTCTATGTGGCCCCACAAATTTCCTTTTAAGCTTCCAGCCTTTTCTCATTTGGTCCGCTATGATTTGTGGAAACCTTGCTCCCTTTATTCTTCTATTAGACACCGCCTCGAGTCAAGCTTTTATTGCGACATGTTCTAGATTGATGGGTCCCTTATGTAGTCGTGGCCTTCACCAGATCACTGTTTGCTTCTAGTGAATTGAGAATCAAACGAACAGCACTCCACATCATATGTTTTCTGAGCAGATTACTCACACATTTTGATGCACTAGATATTCTTTCTCCTTTTTAATAATTCTTAATAACTTTTCTGAGTCTTTCAGTTAATTGCTGATTAGATTGTCTCATTTGCACGCTTACGAATACATATTGACAGATTGAAACTTCTCGTTCTGTGCGTATGAACTCCACTATAGTTGCATTTAAACTCCTATCTTTGGAACTGTTGGCTTACTTTTTCTCATACTGTTGCTAAAGTACGTTGCATTGGCATTCACTCAGCCCCATGTCTAATTACAGTGACCAACCAACTGTATGCATTATACCTGTATATATCAAAGATTCCCATGCTTGGACATCATCACTCTTTATATTATTAACAAATTGGGACCCTTCTTGATACTGTGGAAGTTCTTTGTCCTTAATTTGGTGTTCTGACATTCAGAAGTTTAAGCGTCTCAACGATTTTGAGCGTCGATCATTGGCATCTAGCCATCTACAATCAAAGTAGCTTCATTTGATTGCAGGCGATTGCAGTTTCTTTAGGAGAATTTGATTGTTTGTCTATGGCCTGAATCTTTGTCCCTTACCTTTATTTTTTTTGCTAATGCTAACCTCCTTGTGGGAACTATAGAGAATTGATATGGGAAGAAAATGGAGGGTTAAATGTGACTTCAAGTTTTATATGTGTTTTCACCAAGCATTTTCGTTGCCAAAAAAGCAGGACAGTGAATTGATTCTATCATTAGTATGTAGCAAAAAAAAAAAAATCCGTGTTTCCTAGATGGTGAGATAATGGCATTCTGTTTTTCATCTTTCTGACTAATAAAGGAAGAGAGACAGTTAACCACAGAAATGAAACTGAAATAGGGTCATCAATAGGCTGATTCAATTTAAGCAATTGCTATTGCTGAAGCATAGAAATGGCACATATGAAGGAGATTGCCTTTTCCAATTTGCTTAGTTTCTTTGTCATTATTCAGTCTGATTCACCATACTTATTCCTTCATCCTTCTTTTGTGGTACAGTTCCCGAAGGCGTCGTTCCCGCTTCTATGACAATTAGGTAACTACTACTGTAATTGAACTCCAGCGCTCCCTGCTGATTCATATAGTCTGTTTGACATGGATTATTTTCATTAAGTAGTACCTTATATTAGAACTAGGTGCAGGAACAACAGTGGAAATGGCTTCCACCTGGAAAAGGGTCAGGAGGCTGTTGGATTTCCCCCTTCTCCCTCCCCTGGCCCAACCTCAGTAGAGTGAGCCAATTTAATGGCTCGCTCTGACTACCATCATGCAATCCATGTTTCCTATTGCTCCAGTAACTAGATTGCGCCATTTCTTACGGGTGATTTTTGCACGTTGTAGGGTTAGTAAGGATCCATTGGAAAGACTCAAGTGTATCTTCATTTGCTCGAAAACTAGCATCATTCAAAGAAGGAAGTGTTCCCAAGTATTCCTGGTGGAGTAGTGGCTATGGAGTGAAGAGGGAAAGGATAAAACTTGTTCATGTAGTTGTGGTGCAAACGATTGTAAGCTCGATGCTTGCTCATGATAAACTGAAGGCTTCATAGATAGTCTTTTGGATAATTTAACTTCTGTTTTTGTGACCTTTTGAATCAGTTTATCATCATCTTTTGCAGACTGCCAATTGCTTTAGTTCCTTCAGGAGTTTCTAAAAAACGTTAAATAGTACCTCTCCAATAATTTTTTTTTTTTCCATCCAATAATGATTTGTTTATAGTATCAAATTTTGCATTTCTCATTGGTGATGGATATTGATAAATTAGTTCAATGAATGATTTTGGAACTTGTGCAATGATGCAGCTTGCAAATGTTAATACTAAGTTTTCACTTAAAAGGACGATGACATTCTCTGGACATTTTTCATCTAAGTTAACACTATATTTCACAAATATAACATCATTGCTTTTGTACGCTTGAGTTACCATTCCTATTAAACAGTATCCCCCTCCCAACTCTCGCATTGAACCAACTTGCCTTCAACCAAAAGAGGTCAGAACTCACTTCTAAAGTTTGCTTTGAGGATCAAACGATAGTCCTTTCAACTTTAGGTTGAGTGATGAGTTGACATGTTAATGTGGACTAAAATTCTCGTATCTCTCAATCCATTTCCGGCAGCTATTTTTAGTTTAAGAGCTTAGGCGATCGGCTATTTGGATTAATTCTTCTTTAATAAAATATGTACCTAATATAGTGACTGCGGCTTTTATTAATGGCAACATCTAATCTCTCTTGTCACACCCTTACAAAAGAAGAAAGACATCACTGTGTCACTCAATTCAGACTGAATCTGGTAAGAAAGATGTTGCAGCCTCGGTTGATCAAATGAGATTTTATTGATCCAACAGTTACGGGTCAATCAACTATTTTGCGAGAAGAGGCCATCCTGGTTTAATGGCCATTAAATTCGTTGAAGATTCTATGCTCCTCCCTCCCATCAATTTTTTCCAACGCACACCAAAATAACACACCATATACAGTGTTACTTATAGTATATATTTTCTCCCAACAGGTTCTACAAAAGAAGTTCAGGAAAGACCAGAATGAAACAGATACAAACAACCGCAAGATGAAGAAGCCAACACAATTAGGCTCTGTAACGGAGCCCAAAAGAAAGGGTCACTACTAACAAGGAAAATATTGGTGGTCATAAATGACATGGGGAGACCAAACATGGATTCTTGTAACTCTTCATTCACACAAACACCAAAAAAAAAGAAGTGCACTATTGATGATGATAAACCAATGGATTCTTTCGTATCAATTATACACATGGAATTAGACCAAATAGTGTACATTCATCAACCAGTCCGAAGCTGATTTAAGCTCCTGCACTACTTGTCGATATTCTTCCTGTTGCTACCACGCAAGGAACCTCAAACCTACCAATCCAACATTGGTGGCAACTACAGCTAACATTGATAAGTAAATCAGATACAAAGTAGTCAAAAGTTGTATCCTTCAACACATACATAGCTTTAGCGATATCTAGAAGATGACAAGACAATGCCCGCGCAACCATCAGAAGACAATGAAGGTGATTACAGAGATTTGTAGGCAGGCAATACATCATTCCTCTCTTGAAGCAGGATCTAACCCAGCAGACGGGCTATCAGCAAAGTATTCTTGATGTTTGACATTCACACCATACTGCAATGCGAATCAAAAGTTAAAGCGAACCATAGTAAGCAAGTTGAAACACCAAAGATATGCAAGAATAACACTGAATCAATATCAAGGACAACCTTCGGAGAGGAAGAAACAACAGAGGTTCTAAAGGGATGGAGAACACCTTTCTACCCATGAGAGCATGTCTTTTGCTTCTAAACAAGTCCTAGTTGGTATATATATGATTTAGTTGCTCTTGGTAGAGAATCATATATTTTGTGTAAGGTTTCTACATTTTACATACCCATGGTGTATTGTCCGCTAGCATCAATAAAATCTTTACCTTGCCAAAAAATTTAAATTAAACATTAAATTTTAAAAAAGATCTATAGACCAAGAACTTCATAGACAGAGATGATTGAATACAATGTGAATAATCACTTTTCAAGTTCACAGAAGAAAAACATCCAGATGAAGCAGATTCTGCCAAAACAGCTTATGCACGGAGATTAAAATTCATCCTTACTCACTAGCTCTCAAAGTACTAACTGAACACAACTATTTAACTACAAAATCATTTAGAAAAGAAAAGGCAATTGTAATGAATATACCACTTCAACAAAGAATTATTGCTCAAAAAGCATTATACAGGAGACTGCTTAAGAGTATATTAGATGAAATTGCAGTGATGGGGTTTAACTTTTTTTCTGTTTTTCTATAGAGCAAACTATGATTCTAATCCGATGCTTACCTCTCGTAAAGATTTTGAAAGATCATCCATCGTCAAGATAAGTCGTTTGTCCTGCTAAAACAGAGTTAGAACCAATAAACATAGGCAAATGAAAAGAGAAATCTGTGAAGCACCTTTTGCTGCTTATCTCTTTTATCCTTGACAATAGCTGACTGCCTTGCCTTGCAATGCCTGCATCACCATGATAAACAAGAAAGTTTATCTAATAGAAGCTTGGATTCAGAGAAACATAAACCAAGAACATGTGAAAGTTCTCGAAATTCAACTCTAATTCTGGTCTCAACTCTCAACACAAGAGATTCAACTCTATTTCTGGTCTCAAAACAAAGAATGGGGTTATCCTTTATCCACATCTACCCACAACTTCATCAACTTTCCTGCCTTCAACCACTGTCATTTTGTTGTTTCAACGCTATTTCTAGTCTCTACACAGAATACCGAAGGGTATATCCCTTGCTCCTAATATATCCACAGCTTTCATCGATCTTCTTGCCTTTAACCGATTCTACCAATGATAAGGCCATACTTTATTCTCAAAAGCATCACAATTTGAACCTAAGTTCTTCCCGGAATCCTATGGGATCTAAAGAAACTTGCAAGACTATAAGATGGAGGAGCTTAACAGTTTAATTAAGAGAGAATGATATTTTAACTGCTTAAAAAAGTTTCCAAGAGAACTTCTGCATAGAACACAAGGAACTCCCTTATTACTCAATATGGATTCCTGTAGCCTAGAGAAAAGTAACTCGAGTAGAAAAAAAGGATAGAATCCTAGAAGGTAACTAAAAGCCATGATGCACTCCTGCAAATTTTATTTTCAACTACGAAGAGACTAGGTGGCAAAGACGATCAGATGCTGCAAATAAGGGGCACTCTAACATGCGGAGGAAAATTACTATCTTCCTCTCTGGAACTAGTTAGCTAAGATACTTTTTAGTTTAACATGTAATCCTAATGTTGTTAAAAGCATGCTGAGACAAGGATAAACTCAGAACTAGGTGTAAAGTAAGTTAGACACTTCATCTTGCTAGGTAGCACTTCAATGCAAGCACCAAGGTTTTATGGGATATCTTCCAAAATGAACCTTTGAGCCCATGTCCTCTTATCTTAATGAGGGAGACACTGACACTACCAATGATTATAAGTGATATATTAGTAATTTTTAGGGATAATACATCATTACCCCCTTGGGGCTGCTAAATTTTCGTTCTTCACCTTCAATCCCTTTTCATAATTAAGGATACTGAACAATGACTTGACAGTGAACAAAGAAAATGAAGGAGAAAGAAAAATGAAAATGGACAAATAGCTAGAAAGTGGGTGCAAATAAAAATGAAAAAGTCAAAGGAAAAAAAGGGAGAAATAACCAAATTTGGGGAAATTTTTTACTTCTCACAAGCTATGATAGCGTGCAAAATGTTAAAGGCGCCACATCAGCTCAAAAAAAGATATTTATTATACTTTGAACAAATACGAGGGGATCATAGGACTCCTGCAAAGTTAAAGGGTGTATCTGACAATTAGCTACAACCCCAATGGGGTAATTATGTATTTTTCTTAATTTTAAGAAAAAATTACAAAGAAATCCTTTTAAAGGTTAGGAATAAGAAATTATAAATGTAGTATAAAACAACTAATTAGTTAACTTGAATTAGAAAATTAAAATAATGCATCTTTGAAAAAAATAATTTGAAATGAGTTCTACTACGTATATTTCGCATAATTAAAAAATTTCAATTCCTCTGCCATGAATTTGATAATTGTAGCGTTCACTTGTTCTTGCTTGCTTACACATTCTTCATTTGCAAATCTTTTCACTAAGGATTGCTTTTTAATTGCACTTAACAGCATCCACACAATTTTCTATGTTTTTTCGAATTTGCACTACTGGACAACACCCCCCTGCCTAACCAACATTTTTTTTGGGGACAAAGGCAAACACTTTGAAACTTAACAATAGAAGTGTCATAGAATGGCAAACACTTAAACCAGCAGAACAATCGTGTTGAAGCCTCGAGAAGTAAGAGACAATCAGAGTGAGCAATATGCTGAAGAATTAGCAGCTTAGTAAAAGTTGTGTGGGGGTGGGGGTGGGGGGTGGGGGGGAATGAATAAGAAAGATACAGAATTTATGAACATACTGGAGAGCATCAGTGGCAACATCTGCAATAAACTTCTGTGTGGCAACTGCCACCAACCTTATTCTGCATATACAGAGGAGACACTCAATGACTCAATGTAACAATACAATGTTCAAAACAAATAAGTTAGATGAAACAGCAAAATTGAAACACACATTGCTGCCAAAAGAAACATCAAGTGCCACAACTCTTCAAATTTACAACTATTTAAGAAAGCAAATACGAATCCAAATCACACATACATTAATTTTACAAAAAATTACTGCCAAACCACAAAAAAAGGAATTGTTTAAAAATCAAAAGGAAGGAACTTAAGCGCGGATGTAAAGTATAAACTACGAATTCAGCCGAACGCAGCAATTTTAGCCCAAACTCCGTATATATGTTAATAAATCTACTAAATACGTACAAATATTAAATTTCGAACACAGTAACCCTAATGGCTAGAGTGTTCACTGTTCGGTGGCTTTCTGAATCCATAAAGTTCAAATCTTGGATCTGCCTCTATTATTTAGTAACTTAAGGAGAAGATAAACCTAGTAAAAATTGTTTAACATCCAAGAACCACAAAAATCATATACTAAGATAGTTTCGTCTTCTTCTTTTTTGTGCAATCCGAACAAGGAACAAATTTTCTATGACTAGTACTTTTTAATGACGGTGGTGTCAGGACCAACTTGTGAGCACCTCGACTATTCCACGGGATACCTGTTACCTATCACCAGCATAGGTACCTGGTAGCTCCCCACCAAGACATTGGCAGATTGGAAGATATCTCCTAGTATTTTTTGTAATTTTCTATGAATAATATTTAGAGCAACTTAAAAGATTAAATAGGACTAATAGCAAAATAAATAAATAAGAAAGAGAGGAAGAGAGTGCATACAATCGAACGTCAGGGCATTGGAAACCACTTTTACCCAAGTAATGCTCCACTAATTCATCTGGAATCTGATCAAAAAAGTTGTAACCATCACAAACAGAATGTAAAATTATATAGACCTAAAATTGCACGAGATTGAAAGTAGCTGCTGAAAAAAAAGAAGGGGGAAAAAGTGAGCTGACAGTGGGAGTATAGTCCATTAAGGAAGCAAGGAAATCGGCGAGGGCAGTGTCATCTTCGTGTCTTCCTTCACTCGTTTGCTGACCCCCCTGACTCTGATTCTGGTTCATTTCAACGGCGGATCGGCGTCGTTCGGAGTTTCAACTTCGCCGGAGGTAAAATGGAGGTAAGAAACCACAGAGTTAAGGGGGTTTTCCAACGCTTGCTTTGTGAAGGAATTTGAAGGGAAGAGGAAAATTGGAGACAAATAAAAAAGTGTTACAAATAGAATTGTATTTAAGCTGAATATCTACATTTTAGAGAAATATTAAGTCTTGTTACTTGGGTGGCTAAGGCCTCGTTTGTTTTTTTTAAGATTAAGACGTCTGAATCTAAATGCACGTCTTACTATTAAGATGTGGTATGCAGATCTGAACATATACATATACATATACATATATATACATATATATATATATATATATATATATATATATATATATATATATATACAATTCAAAAAAAAAAAGTGGTTAAATATTACATCAATTAGTCAAAATATTAACTTGAACAAAAAAAGTTATTATTTGACATAATTTGAAATATTATAAGATATAAATTAGTATTTTATGTAAGATCCAATTGTTAAACTATTTGAACTATAAATGAAAATTATATATAATAACAACAATTGTAGTAACGAAATGTAACCACAAATATTTTGAACGTAAAGTATTCATACAAGATATATGACTTTTAGCTTTATTTAGTAATATTATTATTTATATTATCAAGTGTTAATTCAAATTAGTAAGATGTTAGACACATGTTTGTAATGCATTACCTTGGATCTTGATGTAAAAAACTTTATTTGCCAATACAAAGATTTGAGTAGTTCAATTTGAAGTTCTAGAATATTTCTTATGTTAAAAAGTAAATATTCTTTGTTTTTTTAAAACCTTTTTTACACGGATTTTATATTTTTTTCTACAAAGTTCAAAATTGTCCGAGTCAAAATATTATTACGTATTTTACAACACTTTTTGGGGCCTAAAGCGAAGGCTTTACTAGCCTCACCCTTGAGCCACCCATGAAGATAAGTTGTATATTTCTAAGCAAATAATCTGTTTGAAGATTGCAAATAGTAAATGGTATGATCTTAAACACAAAATAGGAAAAAAAATTGAGGAAGTAAAGAAGCTATTCTTGAATAAACAAAAGAAAGCATGGTTCAATTATAAAACATGTAACATATGATGAATAATTCAAGAGCAATAACACATAAATATTCAAAAAGCACTGAAATATAATCTTACTTATGCATACATTATCCGAATTCTAGCCAAATATGAAACTATAGCGGCTCTAATTTCAACAACACAGAACTACATTATCCGAATTATAGCCATAGAAAAATTTCTTAATTTTGGACGAGCTTCGTAAACACCAATTACGGTTTATATTTCAACTAAAGAAATTGAATTTCAGTCACTAATATGCAATTCTTGAAGAAAACAAAAGCTATGTGAATCTGCAAAAGAGAAAAAAACATTGCTAACAATTTAGAACACGTCCCAATTAAGATTTATGATGGGGACGTGTTCTAACCAAAATACAGAAAATTCAAGCGGGATGTCAACAAAATCAAGAAAAATTACAGAAAATTCAGAGATTCAACCAAAATAGAATATCCAAAAGTGAGAACAAGACATAAATAAGAGGCAAGCAAAACCTTCTAGTTTAGCCCCTTCTCAGTCGTACTTTAAAATAAAAGGGGTTTTATTAAACCCTAAACTCGAAACTGAAATTTAACATTAGAAAAGTGGAAACAAGATGGAGAATTCCAAGTATAATTTTCAAAATCTTACCCAGAAAAAGATTCGGCGGCTGCTTGATCCTTGAAGAGAGACGTGTGAAGGATGAATTTTGTTTTGGGTTTAGAAGAAATAGCGTCAAGAGAGAGAAAAGGAGCACCAGGCGTGTATTTTCGGTATTTTTAACCTTTGAACGGGAATTAAGACTCAATTAAGGTCTGCCGAATCAGGCCCAATCAGACTTATTCGGACTTTTTAAAAACTAGTTTAGTATACATAAATTATACGTGGGCCTCACCTCAAGTAAATATACGTGTAAAAATAATGTGTTTGACTACATATGCTTCCCAATATTTTTTAATCAATTTATCATTGATATATTTGTTAATTTCCATATATACTAACGTTGTATTATATTTGCAACTGTTATAATTTCAAAGGGGAAATATGGAAAATTATAGTTTTTGAATAAGAAAAATGATTCTAGTCATCTAAAAATAATTTAGAGTTATTCTCACTATTTTATTCCCTTCTTTTGATTCTTCTGCTTGTTGTAATCTCAGAAAAAAAATTATACAACAAAAATTGGCATGAGAATAATATTAAAAAAAATCAAATATGTGAATAAAGTTACATATGAACATAAAAAAATGCTAAGCAGCATGGAGTTTAAATCAATAATTAAAGTGTGGATCATAATTTAATAGAATTATGTCATCGTGCCAATAAAAAAGTTTACAATAACTTTAAGATACATGGCACATTAAAAACAGTCTAAAAAAACTAAAAGAATTCATTCGTACGCGCTATGCGCGTATACTACATATTAAGAAGTTTAGAATCTTTAAAAATATTATTAAATTTTGCATACCCGACGTGCAAACTGTAATTGTTAAGTGTCATTTAAAAAGTATTTTTAGAATTGGATGTTGATTAAAGAGTATACTAATTGTAAATATTAAAATAATTTTATATCTAAATATAGAATTTACTGTAATATTTTATATTTTGGTACATAAATTTTATAGTATGAATCTTTGAAAGGCTAATGGCATACTATTTTATAATCGGACAACTAAACATAAATTTCCAAATTTTTTTTGCATGTTTACTAAGATAATTAAATAATATAAACTAATTGATTTTAATTTTATCACCATTTATATATCTATAATTAAGAATTAAAAAAAATCGAAGGACATTCGACCGACACTATCTAATATAGTTATAGCTTCCTACTAATTAGTTTTTTTTTCACTTTTATTTTTATTTATATTAAATTATATAAAACTAATTGATTATAATTTCATACAACGAATAATTCAAACCTACAGCTAGTAATAGTTATGTTTTTATTTATGCTCTGTGAAACCTTTTATTTTGGTATTACTTGTCTTTTATAAAATTAATATATCACATCATTAAAATAAGGAAAAGATCTAATGTGTAAGATTTAGTTAAAAGATTAAATAAAATTCCGAACAAGGTGTATGTGCTTGCATTAATTTTTTTATTTCTTAAAGTAGCTTGAGATTGGTATTCGTAACTTTTAAGATATTGTGATTCAAAAAAGTTTTAAGACTAAATCCAACATTATATAATTTTTGTAGTGTTTTATTTTAAATCCAACTTAATAGTGCTTTTTGTTTGGTTTTATAATTATAGAAATATGATTTTTCCTTTTTTATCTAGTTTCAATTTGTAAAATAAATGTTAGTATATGAATGAATAGATTTATCAAAAAGTTTAATATATTCCAGTTTGGGCCGAAGTGCTAGTATTTTACCCATAAACCAATCATTTATATACGCAACCAAATAAAAAATCAGTGATATATATTATCTAATTGAATTGACCATAAACTTGAATTTTAAAATATAGCTCATAAAAAGATGCTCTAGTTTTACCACTATATTAGGGGGATTTGCATCTATACCCGCTTTTTGTGTTACATTTTAACTTGTGCCCGCTTTGCAAAAAAAATTGCAAGCGTACCCGCTTTTTCGCATAACTTCAGCATATACGGGGCTGAAGTAGCAAAGACAATCACGCAAAACTTCAGCATTCTAGTAGCCGGGCCTGAAGTTCAGCTCTAGAGCTGAAATTTTTGTTTTGTAACTGTCGAACTTCAGCTCTAGAGCTGAAGTTTTTGTTTGTAACTAGCGAAATTTTTGTTTGTAAGCTTCAATTCTAGAGCTGAAGTTTTTATTTTTTAACCATCGAACTTCAGCTCTAGAGCTGAAGTTTTTGTTTTTTAACTATCGAAGTTTTTGTTTGTAAGCTTCAGTCTTAATGACAACATACTAAAGGTGTTAAGACAACAAAATATAATTGAGCATGAGGACTATGTTTTGTGCTGCATTAAGCGTAAATCTGTACATGCTAATGATCATAAGGAATTAGGAGATCATATGGAAATAGTGTCCAGTGGAAACAATGTTGTTGATGTTATGAATACCATGCTTTCGACAACTCAAGAACATGAGCTTGACTATGTTACAAGTTCTTCAGAGGATCAAGGGACAGGTTTTTATGATTTGTGTCCTTCCAATCAATTCACACCATCCGAACATAATAATGTGTTTGATCTGTTGCAAGCGCAGAATATTGAAGAGACGACACCTTCAATACAAAGTCATGTTGAATATGCTGGAAGTTCTTCGACAACTTCAAATCATTTCACATACTACTCGCCCGATAATAATGGCTTTCAGTTGCAACAATATCATAGTAATATTGAATGCGATGATAGGGCTACTGTTCCATCAACATTGGCTGATATAATGAACAATATTGATCATGTGGATATGAAAGTGTGTGAGTACATGGGTAGTTTACTACCAGAAAAATCAAATAGTACTGAAGTTTTTGTTTTTTAACTATCGAACTTCAGCTCTAGAGCTGAAGTTTTTATTTTTTAACTATCGAACTTCAGCTCTAGAGCTGAAGCTGTTGTTTGTAAGCTTCAGTGAGCTGAAGTTTTTGTTTGTAAGCTTCAACTCTAGAGCTAAAGTTTTTGTCTTTTAACTATCGAACTTCAGCTCTAGAGCTGAAGTTTTTGTTTGTAGGCTTTAGCTCTAGAGCTAAAGTTTTTATTTTTTAACTATCAAACTTCAGCTTTAGAGCTGAAGTATTTTCTGGAAAAATAATCTTTTTATGTTATCGTCCGCTTTAAATATATGAAACTTGAGTCTAACGGATACTTGAAAGTGTATGAGTGGCAACGTCAGTGGAAAGATGTGGATGATCTCCTGACAGGTACAAGGTACATGATAAGGCCTTGGTCTAGAAATAGCAGAGCTTTATGTTCTACTGTAGAGTGTCACTAAACCAGAGAAAAGCTTCATAGCATAATTTGCAATCTCCTTCGTCTCATGTCCAACTAACACAATTACTGCAATTATCTCATGTATCATTCTCTTGGTAGAAATGGTGCAACCACAGTGTTAGAACAATGCATATCAACTCGGATCTTCGTTGCTATCTCTTAGTCCTTTTTATTAAGGATGATCTATAACCTCATGCGATTTGTTTGATACCTTACTTTTGCAGAAAAGGAAGAAGGAGAAGTTTGATAAAGAAGAGACGGATATAACTTTGAGGAGGAGAAGAGGAGAAAGGGCGCTGAAGTTGTTTAAAAAGTTGGTACAACTTAAAAGTTTTAAAAAAAATGAGTATAGGTTAAATGGGGGCCACCAAATAGGGCGCCCATGCAATTTTTACACTATATTAATGACGTAAAATATCCATGTAAACTTTACGTTTCCATATCGAGATGTTACACAGTTTGGAAAATTTGTATTAGTTATAATTTTAAATTGTTTTAAAAGTCCTAAATATTTGGACTTCTTATTAGTAGTATTTTAAATAAGGAAGAATTCAATATACAAAGTTTTAGGTGATTATAAGATCCTAAATATATTAGATAAATAATTAAATGACTATTTTATCCAATGTGAACTTTATTTTAAAAGGGTAAAAAAGTCGAACGACATTTCGCTAAGGGTCTTCGTGCTTTTAATATAGTATATATATAGATAAAAAAAACAAATAAAGCCCGTTTGGATTAGTTGATAAGTATTAGATGCTGAAAAATACTTTTAAGTGCTGAAATTAATAATAAGTTGTTGCAGTATTTGATAAAAAAGTGCTCATAAGCTCTTTTTCTGTTAAAATAACTTAAATAACCTTAGAACTGTTTACACTTATAAGCGCATAATTTCTTCAATATTTAGATTCCAGATCGATTCAAATACAAAATATTCTATTTGTCATTTTATTTTAAATACAACTGTGCTTAGATAAAATAATTTTTATGATAAATATAATTTATTTTGTGATAAGCATATAATCATAAGCTATAATAATAATAAATAGACAAAAGTTTCTCAGTAAAAAATAAACCTAAATAGGATAAATTATTTGAAGAAAAACAAACATTGTCTTCATCACCACAACACTTAGAAAGTAATACACCAAAAGTTTGATATATCCTCATTTATTACATGCAGTTCAAAGATTAATACACAATCACATAGCTATAAGTATGCAAAGGAATAGAGAATTTGCTTATTTTAAATAGCTAACGAGAATTGCAGACTTGAAGAGATCGGGGGTGGAGGGGGAAGGGAGGGGACAGTGACCAGTGAGCATCGATGTAGAAATTTGTTCTAAAAAGAAATATTTTAAGGATAAAATAGTAAAAATTTTGGTCAAACTTAAAGTGCTTATAAGCTAAAAATTCATAAGCTGGGGGTGACCAGCTTATGGCTTTTGGCTTATTTTTAACTTATAAGCACTTTTAACTTTACCAAAATTGTAGATAAGCCGAAAAGTACTTATAAGCTAGTTTGACCAGCTTATAAGCTTAGCCAAACACCCTCATATACTTAATGGGCTAAGATCCGATTCATTGGGATTCAAACCCTCATTAAGCGCAAACAAATGAGGCTAAGTCACTTTTCCCATATAAATAGAGGGGTCCTATTTCATTATAATTCATCTCATATCAATAAGAATTCTCTCTCTACTTTTCTCTACAATACTCTTCTTTTTCATTTATTTTTTTATAACACGTTATCAGCACGAGACTCTAACCAGTTGAGTATAAGCTTTGGGATTGAGCATAATGATTATCAATTTTTTCATAAACTTCCTTCATGATTAAATTTTGGATTTAAGGTAAGTATTTTACTTTATTTTTCTCTTTTAAATTCTTGAAATCCTATAATTTGATTTGATATACAAGCAAGACAACAAATTTTGATTATAAATATAATGAAGTTTATATGAAATTATAACGACGTGAAGTGGTAAAATTGCTATGCCTTGCCATGATCAAATTCATGTATGATTGTGGGCAAAGAAGTGAAAACGTGTCCCATTGAATTTGCTTCATTCTCATTCCCTTAAGAGAATGTGGTAGTAATATGTAATAAGTCTGCAAGAAGACAAAAATATTATCGTGAAGGTATCAATGAATGTAGACGTGGCAATAGACGAAATTATATTTGTCATCATCATGGTAATGAGAATAATAAGGATTCTCAAAATAGTCTTTTACTCTGTAAAATTAATTATAACGACCCGATCGGTCGTTTTGAGCCCTAGCACATTGTTTAGCAGTTTGAGGCCATGATCAACTTCAATTTAGGTATTACGACTTGTACGTGTGGTCGGAATTGAATTTCGGGAAGTTCGGAGTTGATTTGGGAAGAAAATTCTCATTTCGGAAGCTTAAAGTTGAAAGAATTAACTAGGATGAGATTTTTGAGTAGACGAACTTGGAATCAGGATCTGAAGGTTCCAGCAGGTTCATATGATGATTTCGGACTTGGGCGTATGCTAGGTTCGGGTTTTGGATAACCCGAGAGCGTTTTGGCGCCTATTGTGGAAGTTAGCATTTTAGAAGAAATTTCATAAGTTTGGCTTGAAGTGCATTTTAGTGTTATCGATGTCCGTTTGATATTCCGAGTATGTGAATAGCTCCGTATGGTGATTCTGGAGTCGAGAGCGCGATCAGAAGTGAATTCGTAGGTCCGTAGGTCATTTTGAAGTCATTTGGCTAAAGATAGAAAATTGAAGGTTTTTTAGAAGTTTGACCGGAAGTGGACTTTTTGATATCGGGGTCGAAATCTGATTCCGAAAGTTGGAGTAGGTCTATTGTGAGCACGTGATTTTTACCCCAAGTAAAGAATTCCAAAATTAAAAATAAATAAAAGGGAATTAATTAGG
>MU789804.1:0-21830 GCA_026770625.1 Nicotiana glauca
GTCATATTTGACATTACGGACCTACTCCAACTTCCAGAATTTGATTCCGACCCCGATATCAAAAAGTCACCCCCCTGGTCAAACTCTCCAAAAACCTTCAACTTTCCATCTTTAGCCAATTGGCTTCAAAATGGCCTACGGACCTCTGAATTCACTTCCGATCGCACCCCCCAACTCCAGACTCACTATACAGAGCTATTCACAGTCTCGGAATTCCAAACGGACGTTTACAACACCGAAATGCATTTTAAACCAAACTTATGAAATTTCTTCTAAAATACTAACTTCCACAATAGGCGTCAAAACGCTCCAGGGTTATCCAAAACCCACTCCAGGCATATGCCCAAGTCCGAAATCATCATACGAACCTGCTGGAACCTTCAGATCCCTCTTCCGAGGTCGTTTACTCAAAATTCCAATCCTAGTTCATTGTTTCAACTTTAAGCTTCCGAAATGAGACTTCTCTTCCCAATTCAACTCTGGACTTCTCGAAATTCAATTCCGACCACGCGTACAAGTCATAATACCTGAAATGAAGCTGTTTATGGCCTCCGACTGCTGAACGGAGTGCTAGTATTCAAATGACCGATCGGGTCATTACACATCTGGCTCCCGAATCTTCAACTGATGGTAACCTGAGCGCAAATCAATCTTGGAGAACACATGTGCGCCCTGAAGCTGATCAAACAGATCATCAATACGAGGTAAAGGATATCGGTTCTTCACTGCAACTCTTTTCAACTGGCAATGATCAATGCACATATGCACAGAACCGTCCTTCTTCTTCACAAACAAAACAGGGGCACCCCATGGTGAAACACTGGGTCGAATAAAACCCTTACCCAACAATTCCTGCAACTGATCCTTCAACNCATGCCTAGAAGATCAGCTGGAAACACATCGGGGAAATCCCGTACCACTGGAACTGAATTAATAGAAGGGGAGTCAACACTGACATCTCTCACATAAGCTAAATACGCAGCACACCCCTTCTCAACCATACGTTGAGCTTTACGGAAAGAAATAACCCTGTTGGGAGTATGATCTAAGGTACCACTCCACTCAATACGTGGAATACCTGGCATAGCTAGCGTCACGGTCTTGGCGTGACAATCAAGAATAGCATGATGGGGTGACAACCAGTCCATGCCCAGAATAATATCAAAGTCAACCATACCGAGTAATAATGGATCAGCCCTTGTCTCAAAACCACAAATAGTAACCAAGCACGACCGGTACACGCGGTCCACAACACGAGAATCTCCCACAGGAGTAGAAACATAATCGGGGGCACTCAAAGAATCCCGAGGCACAACCAAGTGAGAAGCAAAATAAGAGGACACATTTGAATAAGTAGAGCTGGGATCGAATAGAACCGATGTCTCTCTGTGACAAACCAGAATAATACTTGTGATGACAGAATCGTAGGCAACTGCCTCGGTGCGAGCAGGAATACAATAATATCTGGCCCGACCCCTCTCACGAGGGCAACCTCTATCTCCCCGGCCTCCGCCCCTGGTTGGCTGGGCAGGTGGGGCAGCAGTGGGAGCTGGAACCATAGCCTGAGAACTCTCAGAAGCACGTTGTGGCTGAGCAGTATGTGAAGATGCACCCCTACCAAGTCTGGGGCAGTCCCTAACCATGTGACGTGTATCGCCACACTCGAAGCAAGCTCTGGGAGGACGTGGTGGCTATGACTGACTGGAGCTAGGTCCGCTGGACTGACCTCTGGAGGTACCCCGCATAGGAGGTGCGCTAGAAACTGGAGGCACATAATAAGGCTCCTGAGGTACTGGTGGAGATGGAGTACTACCGGCTGCTGTTAAGGCTGAATGAATAGGGCAACCAGAATAACCCCTACCATAACGACCGGCTGATGAAGTACGGGCACCAGAGTAGTGACTCGACTCTCGAGACCTCTTGGCCTCTCTCTCCCCTCGCTCTCTGGCGAGCATACCCTCAATCCGCCTAGCAATGCTCACTACCTGCTGGTAAGGAATATCCATCTCTAACTATCGAGCCATGCTGGACCGGATGGGCGGAATAAGACCCTCGATAAACTTCCGAACTCTCTCTCGAACTGTGGCGACCAAAGCCGGTACATGTCTGGCCAACCTGGTGTAATAGATGGCATACTCTAAGACCGTCATAGCACCCTAGCACAAACGCTCAAACTCCGGGCGCCATGAATCCCTGAGGCTCTGGGGAACAAACTCCCTCATAAACTTGTCTGAGAACTGGGTCCAAGTCAGTGAGGCAGACTCGACTGGACTATCCAACTCATAAGTACGCCACCAATCATAGGCGGCTCCTCGAAGCTGAAAGACGGTGAAAGAAACCCCACTAGACTCCACTATGCCCATAGTGCGAAGAATGAGATGACACTCCTCCAAGAATCCCAAGGCGTCATCTGAAGCTAGGCCACTGAACACCGGTGGATTATATTTCTTAAACCTCTCTAGCCTACGCTGCTCATCCTCCGAGACAGCTGATCCATCCCTGGGCTGTACTGGTGCTGCAGGCGGTACAGGAATAACCTACGGAACTGCTCCATCAGCACTCTCTGCTCAGGAGTGCGGGCTGCGGGAGTTTGGGCCCCCTCCCCCGCCCGAGATGTGGCTGCAGCGAGGGGAAGCAACCCCGCCTGAGCTAAAGTAGTGTACATGCTCATAAACTGAGCCAGGGTCTCCTAGAGCGCTGGAGTAGTAGTAGCTATAGTAGGTGTACCAGGTGCCTGTGCTCCAACTAGATCTGCTGGTGGTACCTCAGCGGCAGCGTGCGCGGGTGCTGTGGCTGCACCTCGGGCGCGTCCTCGACCTCTACCCCGGCCCCGGCCTCTAATGGCGGCAGCAGGGGGCGCGGGTGCCTGGTCCTCTCGTGTATCACGTGTCCTCACCATCTGTGAGAGAATAGAAGATAGAAGTTTAGAATTGGTGTCAAAATATCGCACGACAAGGAATTCAAAAGAAATGAAGATTTTCCTAAACAGATACATAGCCTCTCGTAGATAAATACGGACGTTTCCGTACCGATCAGCGAGACTCTAATAAACCGGCCTGTGTCCTGTGACTCCTATGAACCTAGAGCTCTGATAACAACTTGTCACGACCCTAGTTCACCAATTGTGAACACGTCATGACGGCACCCAGTCTTCACGACCAGGTAAGCCTAACACATTACGGAAGTAACAACATTCCCGAAATTTGTAATCAAAAGCTAAATAACATGAGTAATGTATACAGTTTCCGCCTCGCACATACACTTTAATGCTTTAAATTCTAAAACCATCCCAAAGACCCGAAAACCCATGGGCAGCACAGGCTAAGAATAATACATAACACTGCTCTAATCATCCGGAAAGTCTATAACAAGGTAGAGAAGAATAGCATCTAGCTAACTAAAGGGTAGAGTGAGAGGGAGACTCTTCGGTCTACGGACGCGGCAGATATACCTCAAGTCTCCGAAATGATCTCTGCAGCTACTGATAATGCGCCTACGTAGAGGTACCTGAATCTGCACATGAAAAAAACATGCACAGAAGAGGCGTGAGTACACCACAGCGGTACTCAGTAAGTGCCAAGCCTAACCTCGGTTGGGTAGTGACGAGGAAAGGTCAGGGCCCTACTGAGGCAAAAATAATATAGCAGCAAAATATTAACAGTGTAGAAATCTGACAAAAACTAATGAATGCAGCAGTGCAATAAGACAACTCCATGAGATAATAATACTACAAAGACAGAACATAAACGCAGAGTAAAAACAGCTACATTGCAACAAGAATGCCAACGAGGGTCTCCCAGGATACCGTCCTGCAGCCCTTTCCTCAACTGTCCAATGGATCTCTCGAGATACCGTCCCGTCGTCCAACTCTCATATCAATATCAAAGGATCTCCCGGGATACCGTCCCGTAGTCTAATCATCATTATGCCGGGGATCCCCGGGATACCGTCCTGTAGTCCCAAAATAAAAGTACTGGGGATCTCCCGGGATGTTGTCCCGTAGTCCCAAATTAAAAGTGCTGGGGGATCTCCCGGGATACCGTCCCCTAGTCCCAAAATAAAGTGCAGGGGGATCTCCCGGGATACCGTCCCGTAGTTCCAAAATAAACAAACAATGGGGGGGAGCTCCCGGAATCCCACATCCGTAGTCCCAATGTAAATGCTCAACCAAAATCAGAGAAATATTTAGAAATTGAAGTACAACAATACAAGGCAACAAATAATACTGGCCTAACATGCTCCACGAAATCACAGTTAAGGCAATTTAAGCAATTTGGCAATTTGGGTCAATTAGACATGCTCTTCTACACTAGCACAGGCTATAATAGCAAGTAGGATAAAGCAAATATGAAAGAAAATCCAGTTCAAGTATTTAAGTAAAAATTCGGGTTTCAACAATTAGCTCAAGTACGCGCTCGTCACCTCACGTACAAGGCATCCAATTACCAATTATCACATCCTAAGGGACGAAGTCCCCCCCACAAGGTTAGGCAAGCCACTTACCTCGAACCGGTGCCAAATCAACTAAGGAACAATGCCTTTGCCACGAGTATCCGACTTCAAATGGCCCAAATCTATTCAATGCAATTACATATAGTAAATAATATTGTAAACAATTGATTCTACTATTAAAATTAAAGCTAGGGCGCGAAAATAGGTAAAATAACCAAAATTCCCCTCCAGCCAACATCTCGGAATCAAATATTTTTCACATTTTCAGAACCCTCGTACTCTCACGAGTCTAACCATATAAAAATCTCCCAAATCGAAGGTCAAATGCCCCCTCAAAACCCAATAGTTTGGTCTATGAAGTTTTACCCAAATTTACCAAGTTTTGATCCTAAATTCGAATTCCAATGATGTATTTAGCTATATAATGATGAAATATAATGAAAAGGTATCATAGAAACGTTATCCAATGATTTTCTCTTCAAACCCCACTCGAAATCGCCTTCTCCCGTGCTCAAATTGAGTTTTTCTAACTTATGAGATTAAACCCTCTAAGTTGATATTCCGCTTCTGCGGACAAGGGACCGCTTCTGTGGTCCCGCATATGCGGACAAAGTGCCGCTTCTGCGGCTTCCATTTACCATACCATTTTCCGCTTCTGCGGTCTATGGATCGCTGAAGCGATACCGCTTCTGCGGAATTTCGTCCGCTTCTGCGGACCTGACCTTGAGCCCATGCCTCAATTCTACGGCTGCCTGCCGCTTCTGCGGCTCCGCTTCTGTGGTTCCCAAGCCACAGAAGCGAAAATACCAGAAGCCTGCTGCAAATTTTTCCTCCTAACTCCATAACTTGCCCGTTAAGCATCCGAAACACACCCGAGGCCCCCGGGACCTCAACCAAAAGCACCAATACCACCTAATACCTCATTCAAACTTGTACCAATCCTTAAAACACCTAAAACAACATCGGAAATCCAATTAAATCAAAGATTCAAGCCCAAGAACCTCAAATTCTAACAAAACACGCTTTTTATCAAAAACCTAACCGAACCTTGCCCGAATGACCTGAAATTTTGCACACACATCCCAAATGACATGACGGAGCTACAACAACTCTCGGAATCCAAATCCAACCCTCGGATCAAAAACTCACTATCGGACCGGAAACCTCAAAAAATTCAAACTTCGGCATTTCAAGCCTAAATGAGCTACGGACCTCCAATTTACATTCCAAACACGTTACCAACCTTGAAATCATCTAATGGAGCTAACGGAACCATCGGATTTCTATTCCGAGGTCGTCTTCACACTGTTCCGAATACGGACCATTTTTCAACTCTTAAGCTCTCATTTAGGGACTAAGTGTCCCAAAACACTCCGAATCCTAACACCAAACGTTCCGGAAAACCAAAGTAGCATAAATGAACTTAGGGAAAGTAGTTAATAGGGGATCGGGGCATAAATTCTAAAAACGACCGGCCGGGTCGTTACAGTTGATGCCGTGCAACTATTAATTTTCATGCTCTCATTAATTATTGTTATTGCACGGTTTCTTGCTTAAATTGCTAATTTTATATCTGGACTGTACTTCCCCCATAATATGCTCCCATACCTCTTAACTTTTTAATTTCTGTATTGTTTTCTTTTATTTTCATATATATATACATATATATATATGGAACTACGCAGGTTGGTTTGGTAGTCCTGTCTAGCCTCGTCACTACTTCGCCGGGGTTAGGCCAGGCACTTACCAGCACATAGGGTCGGTTGTGCTGATGCTACACTTCAGTGCTCTTTTGCACAGATCACGGTACCGGAGCAGCTTTTGGACCACCACAGCAGTTGACTGGGAGCTGATTTCAGTCCAGGGACTTTCGAGGTATCCTAGCTGACGTTCGCAGGCCGGAGTCCCTTATATGTTATTAGTTTGTTTTCCTTGTACCGAGACAAACATTGATGTATTTCTATTCAAACTTGTTTTTAGCACTCTTTAGTAGTTCCTGAGTTAGCGACACCAGTCTTGGGTAGAGAAATGTTAAACTTCCGCATTTTGGGTTTTCAGTTATCTATGCTTTTAAGACTTCTGCTTTTATTTAAATGAGTCGTATTATTATTATTATTGTTGAGATATTATCAGAAATTTTTTTAAATGCTTGGATTGCCTAGCTCCGATAGTAGGCGCCATCACGACCCCTGATGGTAGGAAATCCGGGTCGTGACAGCCAGGGAGATCCACGGGTTATGCCGGGATGGAAAGAAAAAAAGCTCTTTGGGTTATGCCAGGATGGAAAGAATAAAGCTCCTTGGGTTATGCCAGGGAGATCCAAGGGTTATGCCGGGATGGAAAGAAAAAAGCTCCTTGGGTTATGCCAGGGAGATCCACAGGTTATACCGGGATGGAAACAAAAAAGGCTCCTTGGGTTATGCTAGGGAGATCCACGGGTTATGTCGGGAAGGAAAGAAAAAGGCTCCTTGGGTTATGCCAGGGAGATCCACGGGTTATGCCGGGATGGAAAGAAAAAAGTTCCTTGGGTTATGCCAGGCAGATCCACGGGTTATCCCCGGATGGAAAGAAAAAATCTCCTTGGGTTATGCCAGGGAGATCCACGGGTTATGCTGGGATGGAAAGAAAAAAATCTCCTTGGGTTATGCCAGGGAGATCCACGAGTTATGCTGGGATGGAAAGAAAAAAGCTCCTTGGGTTATGCCAGGGAGATCCACGGGTTATGTCGGGATGGAAAGAAAACAGCTCCTTGGGTTATGCCAGGGAGATCCACGGGTTATGCCGGGATGGAAAGAAAAAAAGCTCCTTGGGTTATGCCAGGGTGATCCATGCATTATGCCGGGATGGAAAGAAAAAAGCTCCTTGGGTTATTCCAGGGAGATCCACGGGTTATGCCGGGATGGAAAGAAAAAAGCTCCTTGGGTTATGCCAAGGAGATGCACGGGTTATACCAGGATGGAAAGAAAAACGCTCCTTGGGTTATGCCCGGGAGATCCACGAGTTATGCCTAGATTGAAAGAAAAAAGCTCCTTTGGTTATGCCAGGGAGATCCAGGGGTTCTGCCGGTATGGAAAGAAAAAAATCTTCATGGGTTATGCCAGGGAGATCCACGGGTTATGTTGGGATGGAAAGAAAAAAGCTCCTTGGGTTATGCCATGGAGATCCACGGGTTATGTCGGGATATCTAGGAAATGCGGCCCTATGCTACCATGATTTTTTTCTTTTGGGATTTTCATTTTCACTTCTTTTTCTTCTTTCTTTTTTGTTTTTGTTTTTTTTCTTCTTATTGTTTCTTTTTATTTAGAAAAACGCATGAAAGAATTTGGGAAAAACTTCCTTTTCCGTCGATTCCCTGTTGCAAAGCTGTTTCAGCGCTTGCGCATTTCTTTTCTCTCTTGGGTTGCACCTGCTTCTTGCATGGTTGCTTTGAATTACACTTGTTTTAACTTTCAAAAAAGAATAATTTGTTAGTTTGAAATGGTGGTTTGTTTTGTGGCCTTTATCATCTCAGTTGCTTGATCCCAGCCTAATTTCCGGTGAGAACTTTGCTGCTTGTTGGTCTTGAGGGTAAATCTCTTTTCAAACTGACAGGACTCAACTTTTAGGACTTCATGATGACTCACCCATGTGGGCTCTAGCCTTTTCACTTTATTCTGCTCTTAGGACCTTTTTCTTTGACTTTCTTTCCTTTCCAATATCTTTAATTTAAAAGCATCAACCATCACGGTCAGTCGGGATTGGCCTGACGCACCCGCTGAGGCTGGGTATTTTCTTTGGCTTTTGCCAGGCGGAGCCCTATAAAACTAGTCCTGCCACCTTTTATTTGTAATAGTCCTAAAATCAGAGTTAAATCGAAAAGGATTCAAAGAAGACGTATGCAAAAGGCAACCATATGAGTTTAAAGAGAAGCGTCCCTTTCGGGGGAAAGAAGGACTTATCTTGGGGGGGTGCATACTGGCTTCAAATGAACATGACATGTTTCGTGGACTGGATGCCCGAGCCACACAAACTTTCCAGCTTCTCGTGAACCCATTGATTCATATTTCAAAGCCAGGGAACCTTACCAGGACTCTTTTAGTGATGATATATCTTCTTTTAGGCTGACAACGCCCTTTGCGGGTTTTCGCTAATCATCCTCTCTCATTTCTCTTCTCACCGTCGCCCGATAGTGCCCTTTACGAGTTTTCACCAAACAGACTCTCTCATTTTCAAATTCTCTACTCACCGTCACCTTATGGTGCCTGAGGGTTTTCATTAATAAGACTCTCTCATTTTATTTCTCTCAATTTGGACTTTATTAGATTCCAACCGTGTTGTTCCTCACTTCCCATGCCTTTGCCAATTGATCAGAAGGACTTGGATGAGGTTTTGGGTAAAAGGAATTTTGGACGGAAGTACAAATTTGGAACTATTTTGACGGACTCATGGCCGAACCATTATATCATTTGCCCCAGTTTTAACTTTTTGGGGGAATTGGGATTTTTGTTTTGGTGTGACTAAGCCTCAGCGAGAGGCTGCCTACGTATCCTTTCGGAATCAAGTCGAACGTAGTTCAGGGAAATAATTTTTGTTTTTGTTTTTGTTTTTTTTTCTTTTCTTTTTTCTTTTTTTTCTTTCTTTTTCTTTTATTTTCTTTTTCTTTTTCTTTTCTTTTCTCTTCTTCTTCTTTTCTTCGATGGTACTTCCGGGTTCCAAAGAGGGTAGCCAAAGAAGAGTAACCGGCTCAAGTGGGTTTGCGAAGGGTCGATAGTTTTTGGATAGTTAGAAGAAAAACCTTCGTCATCTCAATTGCACATAAACCAACACCGCAGAGAGCCTAGACATAGTACCTTTTTACTGCATCTGCATTCACAGCTGTTTCGGGATCATTTCCTTTCGATGTCTCCCAAATACAATGCTCCTCTCGGCAATATTTTCCGAATGATGTATGGACCCTTCCAATTGGGAGCGGATTTTCCTTTTGCTTCCTGGTGATGGGGAAGAATGCGTCTCAACACGAGTTGTCCTACTTCAAAATTCCTGGGATGCACCTTCTTGTTGTAAGCACGGGCCATTCTTTGTTGGTACAACCGCCTGGATGTGCCCTGAGTACAGCACACTCTTTTGTTGTAATGTATTGACCTTTCCAACCCGCGAACCAATTTTCCTTCAATCGTTCCAATTCCTTATTTTATTTCCTCAAGGTTACCTTCTTTGCATTTCGATTCTTGATTCATTATTTTGAAAATCTGACAGCGTTTTGGGATCTAGGCATGAAGTCCGCAAGCATATCATGTCATTTAAAGCTGCATTATTAGAGCTAAAAAGAAGAAATGAAGGAGAGAAATAGCAAAATCAGAAAGAACAAAGAAAAATGAACGATGACATATTGATTTCATTTCTTGGAATTTTGAAGATAACAGGTTTCACATTCGGGAATTTAAAGACAAGAAACTAAAAAAAACATCCGAGTTACACCCTGAAATAACTCGGGATGCAGAAAAAATGGCAGGGCTAGTCTACCGGAACTCCCGCCTAATCGGGAATAGTGTAGCCTTCCTGTTTTGATGTTTGGCATCTGGTCCCATGTATAGCACCTCAGCAGTTCTAGTGCCCTCTCCCGGCTGAACCATGTCTAATCATTTCTTTAGCCACCGTAATTGAAGCATTAGACAGTAAAGGTTGGAGGCAAGTATTTCCCTCCTCATGCTGATCTGCCACTACAATTTCAAAGGCTTGGTAAACAATATGTTCACTTCCTTCCCTCGCCTCCAAACATGGGATAGATGGGTCCCGATAAATGGACTGGTCGTCTTCTCCGTGGACCATAATTTCCTGATCTTCATACTGGAATTTCACCATTTTGTGGAGGGTGGAAGGTACAGCTCCCGCAGCATGGATCCAGGGCCTTCCCAGAAGAAAATTGTAAGATGTATCCATGTCCAACACTTGGAAAGTCAACTCGAAATCCATCGGGCCTATAGTCAATATCAAATCAATTTCTCCGATAGTATCCCTTTTGATGCCGTCAAAGGCTCTCACACAGACGTTATTAGGACGAATCCTTCCAGTCCCGATTTTCATTCTCTACAGTGTAGAGAGTGGGAAAATGTAAACACCCGAGCCTCCATTCACCATAACTCGCTTGACATAGTAACCTTCACACTTGACAGTCAGATGTAAGGCTTTGTTATGAGCCGCTCCCTCTAGAGGCAAGTCATTTTTACTAAAGGAGATTTGATTGACGGAGAAGAACCTTTCTGCCATTCTTTTGAGCGGTTCGACTGAAGTTTCTACTGGCACAAATGCCTCATTTAGAGTTTTCAGTAAGATCTTCTGATGTTCGGAGGATTTCGTCACCAATGACAGCAACGACACTTGTTCAATATATTTTCTCAATTGATCTACTACCTCATAATCAGGCATCTTCATTTTCTGGAAGAAAGCCTCTGCTTCCTCAGTACTCACAGGCTTCTTGGATGGAAAGCGCTTTCGCGTGGCATTGTTTACCTCCTGTACATTTGAATATTTCTCAACAGAGGTCTTTCCTGGAAGTTCTCCCGATATTTCTTTTCCTTTGTACGTAACCACTGTCTGCTGGTAATTCTATGGCACCACGGCAAGGTCCGTCATTGGCTTCTGTGGTACGCGTCCAATAACCACTTGCTCATTCAGCCGAGGCGATTTAATTGTCCCCGTACCACATAAGCTCCTTTCGGTACATACATTTGTGTTCCCTTTTTCACTTCAACTTTCATTGGACCGCTTACAACTAGTGGCTTTTCTTGGCGGCCTCGCGGAATATAGAGAATTCCCTTTTTAGGAGGCACTGTCTCTGCTTTTTTTTTCAGCCTTCTTCTCAGGTTCAGTCTTGATGATTTTATTCTTCTTTTCCCCTTTCTCTTGCTTTGGGGCTACCTTGGGCTTCCTTTCTGCATCAGCGATAGAAATTGTAGCTTTCAAGGCTAGATCTTTCAAGGCTAGATAAAACTCCCTATCTTCACAAATTATCCCGATTACCAGCCCGTTGTTGTGAGTGGGCAACAGATTGTTGGTCACATTTGGGAAGTCCTCGTCCCTCAGCACTATATTTCCCTGTTCTATCAAGTGTCCCATGGCTTTTTTCAATGTCTAACAGTTGTCTGTACTATGCCTCTAAGCTCCCGAGTGATAAGCACATCAGACGCCCCGCTAATAGGATGGTGATTCTGGCTTTTGCCTATTTTGATGTATGGGTTATAGCAAATTCATTTGAACAAGCTTCGAGAATAGACTGGAGTAGGGTTCACCGATTGGTGTAAAGCTTGGTCTTCTGGGTAGTTCCCGAGGATGGAAGTTATTCTGCGGAGGTCGAGGATTATAGTGGTTCTGGTGAGGAGGCTGATTTCTTTGGAATGGAGGTTGATTTCTATTGGCCTGTGGCTGCGGTCGGGCAAAGGGTTGAGCGTTCATGACCGCATTAGGTGGGGGAGCATAAGCCATATCAGAATGAGGATAGTAGTGTTGAGGGGTTCTTTCGGAAAACGCAGGTCTAGGAGCCCGGTATCTTCTTCCCTCTGATGCTGCCATAACCATTTCCTCTTTCTTTTTACCTTTGTCCATTCCTCCAGACCCACCTTGGATGGCTTGGGAGGTTGCTCTGATGGCCGACTGACTCAAAATCCTGCCCGCTTTCAAATCGTTCTCTACCATTTCACCAATTTTGATGGCCTCTGCAAAAGGCTTGCCCATGGCCGACATCATGTTTTGGAAGTAATCCGCTTCTTGGGCCTGGAGAAAGACAGTGACCATTTCTACTTCATCCATGAGAGGTTTCACCCTCGATGCCGGTTCACGCCATTTAATAGCATATTCTCTAAAACTTTCCGAGGGTTTCTTCTTCAAATTTGCTAGTGATTTCTTGTCTGCACGATGTCGATGTTGTATTGAAACTGCCTTACAAAATCTCTAGCAAGATCATCCCAAATGTGCCATCGTGAGACGTCTTGGTCCATATACCACTCTGAGGCAATGAATACTAAGCTCTCTCCGAAGTAAGCCATCAACAACTCTTCTTTTCCGCCCGCCCCACACAGGTGATTACAATACCTTTTCAATTGAGCGATGGGATTTCCATGCCCATCATACTTTTTGAACTTTGGTGTTTTAAACCCCGAGGGTAAGTGCACATGAAGGAACATGCACAGATCTGTATAAGAGACACTTTTCTGCCCGATGAAGCCTTGCATATTCTTTAATCTCTGCTCAAGGCTTCTCATTCTTTTCGCCATCTCATCTTGTTTAGGAGCTTTGGGAGTTTATCTTGCCCTGGTGTAAGCTCAAATGGTGGTGGCTGAGAGTAAGTATATGTGGGATATTGAGGAGGATCTGCCTGAAAGATAGGGTTTTGGAAGGTGAAAACCGAAGGATCAAAAGCATGCCTTGGCAGTGAAGGTTGTGTTGTAGCAGAGCATGGTGGAGCATTGAAAATATTAGGAGTTTATCCTGATGGGAACACCTGGGGGCGGACCTCAGAAGGTGTTCCTATGAAGTGGGTGGTCATAGTAGGCTATCCTAACAGAGTATTTGGGTGGCTAATGGGAACGTTGGAAGTACCCCCGGATCTAGGAAATAGTTCAGGAAATCCAGGGATGGTGCTTGGAGGTTCTCTTCCATTGGTCCAGGCGTCCCACATCTCCATGAGTCGGAGACGTAGTATCCTGTTCTCTTCAGCTGTGACAGACTCAGATGCTGGGAACCCCAAGATGGGGCTATCTACAGATATAGGAACTGCGGGCAAAGTTATTTCTGTAGACATTTCCACACTGCCTTTCGATCTGGTAAAGTATTGATTCGATGCTAGTGTACCACAACCAACCACCGTTTCTAAAGCTAAGCTGGAATTTGACAGCAACAATGGTTAGTTTGAAAAAAATAACATATAGATAATTGCACAATGGGGTGTGATGCACCTATACAGTTAAATGAATATCTACATGTTTGCCACGGTTGCATGCGTCATCCCAGCTTTTCTTCCTGTTTCTTTCTTTTGATTTCTGCTTTCTTGTTTTTGCTTTCTGGTTTTCTTTGATTTTGATTTTCTTTTCTCTCCATTTTTCTTTTCTTTCTAGCCCTTTTCCTTTATTTCCTTCCCTTGTATTTCTTTTTTCTTTTCTTTTCCTTAGGGTTACGGTCGAATATTATAGAGATTGCCTACGTATCATGACCCCGCATGAATCGGACCAAGCATAGTTCTTGCAAATAAATGCAAAAATAAGGAAACAATTTTTGGGATTTTTTTTTTCAATTTTTCATTAATAAAACTCCGTTTACAAAGATACTAGACTATTTATTTTTCTTAAAAAAGACAATTACAAAATAGATTCAAAATAACAAAATACAGACTCGATAACTAGGAATACATCAAAGCTTTAAATCCTGGGGCTCGCGGGGCATCATTCGGCATCGCTGCGGGCCTGCGTGCAAGATCCCTTTGTAACTGCTCTAAATCATTCATAACCTGATGAACAAATATCATCACTATAGCAAAGAAAGTGGTACGACCCATTCTTTTACCGGCTTGACATTTCATGACAATATAATTTGCAATGCCTCTGATTCTTTCCCTGATCCGGCCCTTTTCCTGGAGTAGTCAGTTTATCTACTGGTTGCGAGCCTCTAACACCTGGGAGTCGTGGAAGTGATGGTCTTGCAACAGTTTTATTTCTTTCTCCATCTCGGCGATTAGCCCATATCATTGTTCCCTCTCAGCCTGAAATTCTTTGTCCTACCGGGCTGCCTTATCTTCAAGGGTGTTTATTTTTCTCTTCATATTATCAATGGTTCCCGCATAATTTCTTTTCATTTGTTGCATAAATTGGGCTCTTTCCTCTGTCTTCTTTGCCCATTGTGCCCGGATTTTTGTCATGTTCCCTTCAGATTTCTCCAATTCTTCCTGGCACTCCAAGACTTTCTTCTTCAGCCCTTTTATCAACCTCTCGTCGGACCGACTTCTTTCTTGATTTTTTGCAGCTATTTTCATTTGTTGAATTTGAGCCTTGAGAGCTTCATTCTATTGGGCCAGTTTCTTTTTATCACCTTCATCAGTTGCGGCTTGCACACTCTTTTAGAATTGAAGATCTCGGACTTGCTGCTCCAACTCCCCTATCCTGGCTTGGTATTCCCTTTCCTTAGCTAGCCAATCCCACTGCACCTGAGCCCCGTTGGTGAATTGTTGTACATGTGGCCTTTTGGCAGGTCTCTCAGGGATTTGAAATCTTTTGCCAAACCAGGTCAAGTATTTGGGATCCACTTCGCCTCTGGCCTGATCATGTACTATAATTTTAGGCTCAAGGAATCTGCACTCATTCCATATTTGTCGGATTTTTCCTTTCGGAAATGCAGCTTTTGGACCTAACTCAATGATTTGCCCGCTCAGGTCTTCGTCATTGTGAACAACTTGGAATCTTCCTAGTTGTCGCAGGACTCGGTAGGGAGGTTAAGGTTGGATGCTTCGAATGCCCATCAAAAGAATATAAGGTACTTTCGTCGATGTGTACACAGCCTCAGTAGCAGGAAGCCATCCAAAAGACCATTCAACTTTATCCACACTCAAAGATCTCAAGCATGACAACCAAGCCTCAGTGCCCTCGGGGAACTCAATACCTGTTACCCTGGTTCCGAACTCCGCAATACAACTTAGCCCGGTTAAATCATAGTTCATATACCCCGTGCGATGACAAAGGTGCTCATGTATCCATAACTGTAGTAACAGATTGCAACCCTGAAAGAATTTTACACCCTCTCGGCACGTGGTTAAAGCTCGGTACATTTCCGCCACAATCAAGGGAACCACCATGCTGTTAGACATCTTTATAGAAACATCCAACATTCCTGCAAGGCGAATGTCTATGTGACCATCTTTTCTTGGACAGATCATGATCCCCAGAAAAGCTACCATGAAAGCCAATCCCCGCCGGGCCTCCAATTTATATTTGTTTCTGGCGTGTGTCAAATCGGTGTTGGGCTCCTCAAAACCTTTTGGGTTGCCATATCGGTGGTATAAGAAATGCAGTGTGCAACACCCTTCTGCTATATTCTTATCCTGTATATCCCGACTGATGCTCAACAAGTCCAAGAATCTGTGGAGGGTTACCGGTCTCGGTGCCAATGGGTATCTACTCCTGAGGTTCCTGTTGAGACCCACATATCCTGCAATCTCCTCTAGTGTGGTTGTAAGCTCAAAGTCCGAGAACCAGAATACATTACGAGTTGGGTCCTAGAATGTTATCAGTGCCTCAATAATATCTGTTCTCCGTTTGATGTGCAACAATCCAACGAGATCACCCAAAACCTTGACCACGGTTTATCTGCTACCTTTTTCCAAGCCATTCCACCACATGTGGAGCTTCAAAGGGATCTCACTCAGGACTGAGAAGGGTTCAATGTTAGTGGTATTCATCCTGCACATTTATTTAAAAGGGGATTTAATGACTTATTTTGACCTAACAGAGAAAAATGGCTATTTTTGCAAAAAATTCTTTATTTAGAAAAATAAGGACTTGGTTTTGCAGATACGGTCTTTCAGCACTTCTGGGATGAAGATTTTAAGGCTGTGCCCGCAAACTATTTAAAAATGACTCAGGGTTGCTGTTCTTGCAAAAATAGCCTTCCGGCGCCCTTTTGGGGACATTCGGCTTATTTTAACAAGAATGGAATCGCCCGACTTATTTATGACAAAAATTAAAATTTTGACATTTTTTGGCTATTTTTGCAAAAGGGAGGTTGGACCCGATGAGGGTTGCCTACGTATCTCACATCCGGTGAGAATCAAACTAGTGTAGTTCGGGGAAATTTGCCAATATCAAATGTATATTTTTTGAACAACAATATTTTCATTTTTCAAATATTTTCTTTTCCATTTTTTAAAAAATTCGGCAACATTTTAGTACTATTTGGGCATTGGTTTTTCAAAATAAGTGGTTACCCTCACTTAGTCCTAACACTGCTATTTTTCTTAATTTTCTCTCATTATATACAAGCCTCTCAACATGCAAAGCCGAGCAAATAAATACGCTAGTAGCACGTAAGATGCATCAGGATGGTCTTTTTCATTTCAGGTCACCTGTCCTAGACGGACCCAACCCCTGTGTTGAGTCCCCTAAGTCAAATGCACATGAAGCAAACAAACGTTCCTACTAGGGATCCGGCATGAGGTTTTGTTCTTCTAGGTTTAAACCCTAGGTTTATTGGTCTAGACCTGGCTTACCCGAGCAGACAACTCGAGCCGAGAGGGAGGCAGCATACCAGGGAAACAGAAGCTCCGCCGGCTTAGCAACTTATCCAAACCTCGTTCTAAATGGGAAAAGACTCTACACAGAAGAGAAGCTACACGAAGTGCACCCTTCTCCATATGATGTAGAAGACTTAGAAAGAGGAAGGGATTCGTGACAGTTTATATATATAATTCAAGAAATATCAAAGCGGTAAAATATTTAGCACGTTTAGCATGGAACATTTAGAAAAATCAGATAATGCCAAATAAAACAATTATACTAAGCTCGAATTCTTGAACCCTGAACCAAAATTCTGGGTTCGTGTCCCCAGCAGAGTCACCAAAGCTGTCACACCTCCTTTTTACACACCTACCCCGAAGGATAATGTATAAGGGAGTTTTTCCATTTAAAGTGACATTATTCGAAATGAGATTATTTATTTGTTTAGAGTCTTCACCTAGGATAGGTTTGGCTTTTGGTATCCCAAGTCACCGGTTTAACTTGAATCCCAAATTGAGGAAAATTTTCGACTTTCCAATTGGAGTCTGCGAACTAAAAATTTTAAGTAAGGAATTCTGTTGACCCGAGGAAAGGTGTTAGGCACCCCCGGATTCCGTGGTTCTAGCACGGTCGCTTAAACTATTATAAATGGCTAAAAATCTAATTTTTATACATGTCATCCTATAGTGCATTTTTATGGTTATTTACCGTTTTTTAATCAATTTTAGGAAATTAAACGTCGTTTAAGATATGTTTTCAAATTACGTCACATGAAATGCACCCGGATCCTCGACATATTTTATTCAACATTATGGGATTCGGATTTGGGTCGCATGAAATGCACACCAGAATTTAGGAAGGTAAATTTATTAAAAAATACACCTAAAGCAACTAACGTGTAATTAACTTTGCGGGAGGCCATGAAAATTCGCTAAATGGCGCGTCCCGAATTCTAAGTATTTTTATAGAAAACAATTAAGAGGGCCACGATAATTATGAATTTTATTTGACGCGGCGCACCTCATTTTTATTTTAAGGTCAACCTAAAAGAACTATGATTTTCTATTAAGTATTGTCTCTAAAGGGCCTAATTAATGAGATTCGGGCTTCAAGCTCAAGTCCGAACTTAAACAAGAGAAAAGACCTCTTAATTTAAATTTGCTACCTAACTTAAAAGGCCCAAATTTGCGTTATAGAATTAATTTCGATGGTGAAGAAATAGTATTTAATGTACATGGCAACTTGGGCTTCTTATTATGTGACCAAGCCCAAATTTTGATTACTCAAGGGCTTTCCAGCCTTGGGGGTGACTTGAAGATATTAGGTGGGCTCTATTTGAAGCTTGGCCCATTATATGTGCCCATGAAATAACAGCAGGGAAGTTGGGCTTCCCTTGAGAAAATTTTCAGAATTAACTATCCCAAGCCCACATTGCTATGGCAGGTGGTATAGATGGGAGAGTTAGTAACTGGGCTTGAATTAGGAATTAGTGGTTATTACACAAATTAAATGGAGCAACAGATTTTTTTTTTTTTTTTGCATGCATCATTGGTTCAAATTGGTCATAGCTAAGCAAGTTGTGCTATTGGTAACAAAATGGATTAGCAGAACACTTGCAATCAAAATGTCAATCATACCATATTAGTCAACATCTTGATCAGTATATAATTGTACTAAATTGAATTGATCTTAGCGTCTGAACTACAAGTTGTGGGATAACACATAAACTGTTTGAAAATTGCAGTAGCATAACGAATCATAAGCTATAGCAATTATACAAGGAGCTGATTACATCCATTAATAAATATCGAAAACATGCAACTAGAGCCTTAATGAACTATAGATTCATTACTTGAATCATAGCTTTCAAACAGACTCATATTTTGCATAAAATCAACGAAACCTGAAAATGAATTAATCATAAATCCAAAATCCTATTATGGCAATCTGAATCTAACTTCTACATGTGATGTTCATGTCATCAGGAGAATGAATTACAATTAGTTTAAAAGTATTTAGACAGGCCCAAACAGTCCAGTTCTCAATTTCAAATGAAAGAATACATTTAAAATACGAAAATCCTAGAAGCACAACAATGAAGTTCAATAAGGAAAATAACAGGCAGCAGTTTCATTTACTTCCAAACTTGAGAATGACATAAGGTGTACCTGGAATTTGAACCAAATGAGGAAAAAACTGAATGTCAGCAGCAGTACACATCAACACGAGTAAGTGTATACTCAATAGGAAAACAAAGCAATTCCAGATCAAAAACTTGGAATGGACTTAGGCAAATAACACCAGTAAATAACCAAAAATAAACCCAAATGAACCCGACTAGACTTGAAAATAAATCCAGGAGAACTTCTGAACCTCAACAACCAAACACAAGGAACATTTGAGCCATTTTTATTGCTATCTAAGCCGGAGATTGAAATTAACAGCTGGAATCTGAAAAACATTAATGGAATAGGATTTTTTTTGAGTTTTTCTATTTTTTTTTTTTGGATTTTTGAAGAACTAGGATCTAAAAATAAACTTTCTAACTCTAAGATTTCAGATTTGATTTTTGAATTTTGAAATTTAAATTTTCAGGTGCTCAAAACTTGTGGAACTTTGGAGGGGATTTTCAGATGCAAAACTTGTGAAATAAAGCAGTGGGGACTGCCTTTTATAGGCAAAATTGAGAGAAAGTTTCAGATTTTTATTTACCCCCTTTCCCCCCTCTTTTATTTTTAGTTTTTACTAATTAGTCCCAAAGTTTTTGGCTTGTTACCCAAGTTACTGCACTAAGTTATTGATATTCCTATTAAAATCATATTCTAGAAGATTCTAGGAGGTTCTAATTTCAACTACAACATTCCTACCCAATCCTAAATACCTAAATTATCCTTGAACTCCTCTTAAATTACAAACCTCATGTCAATTACCCCAACCCTATTACCTTGATCAAGATTAACCATAGTTAAAAAAGCAAAATGTACTAATCAGCTATATCCAAACACTACCAATTATACTAAAGAAGACTAAAAATTGAACTAAGACTATCACAAATCCAACTAACTAGAGAATTAATTCTAGTATCAATCAAGCCAAATTAACAACAATCAAAATCACATAGAGTGAATGCAAACAGAAGAATACAAGGAATCAGAATCTAACTAAAGAACTAACAAACAAAATTTGAATGACAGGCAAAAATACTGATTAATCAAAGCTAAAAATCAAATCCTAAAATGAACAAAAGCAGAACAGGATTAATCTATGGACTAAAATCAAAAGAAACCCTACGAATACAATACAAATTAATCATGAACGTGAAACAAAAATAACCAGATAGGCTGATTGAGCAAGAACAACTAAAAATAAAATAAAAGTCACTCTAAAGGAAAATAGAAAAGGAAAAACTAAAAGAAATACCTAGATTTAAACTAGAAGGAAAACCTGGCCATCCTCGTGGAATTATTTGTGACCAAAACGTCCTCAATCATGCGTTTCCATGAGAAAACACAAGATTAAGGACTATTATAGTCCAATAATCAACGAACTTTGAACTTTAGGAATTTAGGGTTCCTGGGTCGAACTTCGATCTAAAATTCGAGGAGGCCCAGTGAGATTCGAGGGAAATTGATTTGGGGTTTAGGAAGAGGGTAGTGAGATGGGTTTAGGGTGTTAATTTGGTGGGAAAAGGGTGGTGGCGCCGTCGTGTACGCTGGAGGGGGCGCTAGGGTTTGAATTATTTGAAGGTTTTGGTTGGGATTTGAAAGAAACCAATTGTGGATCTGTAATGAGGAGGTTGAGATGGTGTATTGGGCGAGTTTGGAGGTTCGCCGCCGGCGGCGGAGGGTGGGGGACGGCGGAGATGCGGTGGTCTGATGGGGGGCGGCGATGGGAGATGGAGAGGTACGAGGAAGAAGCTTTTGGTCTCTAGTTTTTTTTTAAACTTTTAGGACAATTTTATTAAAATCCAAGACTAATTCATGGCCGTTGGATTATAAGGGATGGATGGCCCAGATTAATTTGCCCTTTATTGATTCAAAACGACGTCGTTTTATTAACACGGGGTCTGGACTGGGTTTCTGAGGTGGGTTGGGCGAATTTTGGCCGGATCTTGGGGGATTTGGTTTGGGCTGGCGTTGGAATTGGCTCAAATTACATAATACAGCCTTTTAATCCTTTTAGTTCTTTTAGTTCTTTTCTTTTCAATTCATTTTATTCAATATTATTTATTTTATTTTTAATTTTGATTTTGTTGGATGCAAAATAATAAAACCTGATTTAACTCTAAAATTAAACTGATTAATTTCTAAAATAAACTACATCCTAATTTTAAAAAGAGAATTAAACAAAAAAATGAAATTAAAGGTAAAAATGTAAAAAGGACTATTTTTATTATTTTTCTCCATTTTTGTAATGCTAATTGACTAATAAAAATATTCAAATGTGGTCCTAAATGCAAGCGTACTATTTTTGTATTTTTTACGAATTATGCTGATTAATAATGCACACACAAAAATGCAAACAAATACAAAATCATGCAATTACTTCCCTGAAATTCAAATAATAAAGAAAAAAAATCCTAATTCTGATGAACTATATAGGAGTAATTTAAGCGAGGCAAAAATCACGTGCTCATATTTACCACCAAAAATCATAGAGAAAAATCAGTAAAACTTAAAGACAAAAATCACCACCTCCAA
This sequence comes from Nicotiana glauca, assembly GCA_026770625.1. Taxonomy (NCBI): domain Eukaryota; kingdom Viridiplantae; phylum Streptophyta; class Magnoliopsida; order Solanales; family Solanaceae; genus Nicotiana; species Nicotiana glauca. The sequence goes on from MU789804.1 coordinate 21,386, forward strand.
AAATCCGAAAGAGAAATTTATGAAGCAGCAACTAATTTTACCGTAATCAAAATCAGACTCGATTTTTTCCCAACAAATCAACGAATAACTTTAACAAATCAAAAAGCAGCAACTATTGTTTGCCTTTTAATTTCTTTTTACCCATTCATAATGCAAAAATCAGACCCAATTTTTTCCATCTTTCTTGATCTGATGGGTTGGTTTTTATGACAATGGATGTGGACTTTTCTTTAATATGGAGATTTGGAGTGTGATTAATAGTTAAAAACTGAAGAATAATCAGATATGATAGTTTGGGGTGTGATTTATAAAAACTTTGGTTATGGACTTAATTTGAAATCAAAGAAAAGAGGGGAAAGGAAGAAGAAGAGAAATGGAGGCAGGAGGGGATTGGGGGCGACAATTAAGTAGGGAAAGTCATATCAGGTGGGGTGGGTGGTGGGGG
>MU789804.1:36383-51716 GCA_026770625.1 Nicotiana glauca
TCTCAAATAAGAAAAATGGAGGAAAGGAGGATTTCTATTCAACTTGGCTTACATCAAATGGCTAGATTACATAGCTATTTATAGGAGAACTCTTTCATGCATCTAGCCTAGTATATATGTAAACACAATAACTAAGTCCACACCTTACTTCATTCGAGGTACATGGATGACACCAATGCATAAAGAAATTTACACTCTAATGCATGTACTTACTTAATGTCTAGTTCATGAACTAATGTAGACACATGTAGACAAATGTAAACTAATGTGAACTAATAGAAACAAGTTTATTATGTTTCACATTTCAACACTTCTGAATCTGTCGGACGGAAACGGAAACCCTCTTGACTAAGCTGTTGTAAGTGCTCCATGAAACTCCACAAGAACGTAACTTTCTTCTGAAGAAGTTGAATACCTTGCAACCTTTATATGAAACAAATATATGAAAAGAACGTACAGTATAATAACTTGAAGAGAGCGAACGAGGTTTGAGAGTATTACACTGAGTTTATAGTCTAAAGAACCTCCGCTTAGGAAATTATTGCTTAGCCAAAGTAATTTCTTCTACCCAAAGTAACTAACTTATGAAAACTTTTCTTTTCCCAATCATATATGGAAAACTTTAGTTTTTTCATATTCATATTCGTATCTCTTATTTGGCCATAATTCCACATAAGGGAGTTATTACTAGAATTTTCAGCATTTATATGTACTTACTTTGTAATATAAAGAGACAATGCCAAACCATTATCCGCTAATTAATAGATTAGCTTTTTGAATGTCGTAAAATTTAAAACTTTAACAAGGAAATAGCAGTAAAGAAAATTCCACTTAATTCCAACTCTATTTTTCTTTATATTATTAGCTAATTTTAAGAATGTAGTGTTTGAGACTTTTTTCCCCACCCAAATAAGCTATTCATGGCCCCAAGGACTGACGCAAGACTTTTTGCAAGCGGTGTCAACATTTAAAGAAATGAACAAATGAAAAAATCTGTTAGAATAATTATGTGAATATATGTAATTAGTCATAGTCCCCGTGCAATTTTCCAGTGACTTAAGCAGTTGCTTACGTCAATTTGAGTTTCAGCTGGGTTTATGCGAATTCCAACACCACCACAAGATTCTCCTATCACTGGCTACCAAACCGCTGTGAAGATCTCCGGTAGAAAACTTCACACGCGCCTTCGGTAGTTAGAGTTCCGGCGAGAGTGCCACCTCACGCGCCGGCACATGAGGTCGTTTCCCAACATTTTTCAAGTTAGATTTTTCGTCTAGGCTGGTCGCCTACCTTTTCCGACTCGACCCTTCAAGATTTTGTGGTTTCTCAGTTACCGGAAAAGTGTTTTCCGGCAAGAGCAGTGGTTTTTCCGACGAGAGTAGTGTTTTTTCACTGTTCTGCTCACTTTTCCAGCCACTTTGTTCACACACAAAGGTCACATGTTGATTCCGACCTCAGTCATTTAAAATTCACCATTTTGTTGACTTCAATTTGCTTCCAACAAAGATCTGAGAAGTAGCGCAGTGTCTGATCATTATAATAGTTTGGTTCCAATTTCTAATTGCTTGATTTGAGGTATCTCATTACTATTGGTAATCTTCATCGGATATTTGGCTTTGATCTCTCTTAAGTTCATGATAATGTCACTCAGATCTGATGTTTTGGCTCAAATATTGTTGGATCCTATACTTCGAATATTTATATGGTGTCTTTATCAGATTCTATCGAGTTCATTCAGCATTGAGCACGTAAGCAGATACCTTCTGAGATAGCTTCTGTAGCTCAAACAGGTAATAGCGTGACTTGTGTCTGTCAATCGTCTTCTTCTACCGACTCTTGGGTCATTGATTCAGGTGCATCTGATCATATTTCTGGTAACAAATCTCTTTTCACTAGTATTTCATATTTTCAATCTCTTCCAACAGTCACCATGGCCAATGGGTCTCAAACCATGACAACTGTAGTAGGTCAAGCAAGTCCACTTCCTTCCTTATCTTTAGACTCAGTTCTTTATGTTCCCGGTAGGGCTGTTCATAAAAACCCGAAAAATTGAACTAAACCGAAAACCAAACCAAACCGACCAAAAAGCCCGATACTTTTTGGTTTGGTTTTTGAATTTTAAAAACCGATCAAATTTTGTTTGGTTTTGGTTTTAATCTTAAAAAAAATCGAACCAAACCGACTGTAGGAGTAGCTATTTCAAATTTATTATTACACCTATATATATATATGTATATTGTTATACAAAATTTCAAAAATTTTATGGTAAATATTAATAGTTTGCACTTTTAATATAGTTCTTTATCTTTACATTCTAGTTTGATTGGTAGTTTTATTTTGTTTAGTGTAAGAATTCATTTCGTGTTAAAAATAATATATTTTTAATTGAGTCTTTAAATTATTCATCACTATTTGATTCAATTATCATCAATATATCTTGGTAAATAATAGATTTTTCAAATGGCAATTGATTTGATAATGTTACGTTAAAAATGTGGTCGCCAGAATATGTGTTTGGTAGTGTATGTCTTATATTTATGTCACGATCCCCGTTCACCCTCCATGAACATGTCGTGATGGAACCTAGTTCCTACAACTAGGTAAGCCTAACGATGCAGAACAATTTAACATAAGTTGTGAAAATAGCTAATTAAGACTGAATAACTGAAAGAAATAGGTATATAATTGCCACTCGGCATATACAACTCATAATAAATGCGGAAGTCAAAATCGCAATCCCAAAACCTGAAAAGTCACGGGAACCACAGGCTAACAGAAACATAGTACGCTGCACTAACTCCAGAATATCTAAACAACTGAGAGAAAGGAAATAAACTGAATACTAAAGCTGGAACAGAGTAGAGACTCCTGGTCTGCGCATGCGGCAGATATACCTCAGTCTCCGTATATCTCCTCGCCTCAAAGGGTGGTGTGCCTGAGTAGAGGTACCTGAATAATATGCACATGAAAAAAACATGTGCAGGAAGGGCATGAGTACACCACAGCGGTACTCAGTAAGTGCCAAGCCTAACATAGGTTGGGTAGTGAAGAGGAAGGTCAAGGCCCTACTGAGACAAAATATACTAATAATAATATTTAACAGTATAATAATCTAGCAGAAATAATAAATACAGCAATGAAATAAGGTAGGTCAACGAGGCAATAACAACTACAAAGACAGAGTAAACACAACTCAATGTCAAAGATATCAATGAGGGTCTCCCAGGATTCCGTCCTGTATCCCTTTCCTCAATTGTTCAGTGGATCTCCCGGGATACCATCCCGTAGTCCAAGTCATGTACCAAATCGAAGGATCTCCCGGGATATCGTCCTGTAGTCCAACCATCAATGTGCAGGGGGATCTCTCGGGATACCGTCCCGTAGTCCCAAAGTAAAAGTGCAGGGGGATATCTCGGGATACCGTCCCGTAGTCCCAAAGTAAAAGTGTAGGGGGATCTCCCGGGATACCGTCCCGTAGTCCCAAAGTAAACAGACAAGGGGGGAGGTACCGGAATCCCACATCTGTAGTCCCAATGTAAATGCACAACCACAGCTAGAAACAAACCAAGTAATGAAGTACGAAAGACAAACAACACATAGAACTAGCCTAGCATGCTTCACGCAGTGCAGTCAAAACAACTTAAGCAATTAGACAGTCAAATCAGCTAAGCATGCTTTTCCTGATCTAGCATAAGTCATAACATCAAATAGAATAAAGCAAATAAGGATAAGAACTAAATTTTCATAGCTTAAGTAAAAACCGGGATTTCATCAATCGGCTCAAGTATGCGCTCGTCACCTCACGTACAAGGTACTCAATTATCAAGTAACAATCCTAAGGGGAAAGGTCCCCCACACAAGGTTAGACAAGCCACTTACCTCGAACCGACTCAATATCACTAGGAACCACGCCTTTGCCACGAGTATCCGACTCCAAATGGCCCAAATCTATTCAATCCAATTACATATCCAATTACATATCGTAAATAATATTGCAAACAACTAATTCCACTATTAAAATTAAAGCTAGGGCGCGAAAATAGGTAAAATGACCAAAACATCCCTCCAGCCAACGTCTCGGAATCGAATAATTTTCACATTTTCAGAACCCTCGTACTCTCACGAGTCTAACCATATAAAAAACTCCCAAATCGGAGGTCAAATACCCACTCAAAACTCAATGGTTTAGCCAATGAAGTTTCACCCAATTTTCATTCAAAAATCCAAAATTAAGGAGGAAATTGTGATTAGATTAGTGGATTTTAGGCTTAAGGGAGTAGAGAATCATTACCCAGTAGTTGTCTTTGAAAAACCTTCGAAATTGCTCCCAAATCCGAGCTCCCAAACTTGTATTTTGAAGAAAATGGCAAACCCTCGGATTTTGAAATGTTTAATACTGCCCAGTGGTTTGTTCAATGTGATCGCATGAACAGTGATACGATTGCGTAGAGTAAAATTTAAAGTCCCAGAATTTGGTCTATGCGAACGCAGCCAGAGTCCTGCGATCGCAGAAGAGGAAGAAGTTAAGCTATGCAATCGCGTACTGGGCTATGCGATCGCATAGAAGGATTTGGCAATGGGGTCCAGCTCTTAAGTTCTACTATACGAACGCGGAGAGCCAATGCGAACACATAGAAGGGGGGAGGCAGTGTTATGCGATCGCGGGCAAGTCTGTGCATTCGCATTGGAGAAATTGGCCCCCTCTGAAATTTGCACTACGTGATCGCATGGATAGGGATGCGATCACAATGAAGGAAAGTTCTGCAATAGCTGAAGGATTTTTCTGCAACATTTTCAAACTCCAAAGTGCTCCGTTGAGCATCCCTAACACACCCGAGGCCCCTGGGACCTCAACCAAACCTAAGGACATATCCCATAACATCATTAAAGCTTGTACCAACCCTTAAACCACCTAAAATAACGCCGAAAACACAAATTAGTCAAAGATTCAAGCCTAAGAACTTCAAATTCCAACAAAACACGCTTTCGATCAGAAACCTAACCAAACCTTCTCCGAATGACCTGAAATTTTGCAAACACATCCCAAATGACATGACAGAGCTACTGCAACTTCCAGAATTCCAATCCGACCCTTGGATCAAAAACTCACTATCGGACCGGAAACTTCAAAAATTCAAACTTCGGCATTTCAAGCCTAAATGAGCTACGAACTTCCAAAATACATTCCGAACATGCTTCCAACCCCGAAATCACCTAACAGAGCTAACGAAACCATCAAATTTCTATTCTGAGGTCGTCTTCACACTGTTCCAACTACGGACCATTTTTTAACACTTAAGCTCTCATTTAGGGACTAAGTGTCCCAAAACACTCCGAATCCTAATACCGAATGTCCCGGCAAACCAAAATAGCATAAATGAACTTAGGGGAAGCAGTTAATGGGTATCATGGCATAAATTCCAAAAACGACCGGCCAGGTCATAACAATTTAAGAAAAAAAGGACAAATAATCAAAAAAACTGAAAACCCGACATAAACCGAATTGAGAAAAACTAACTTAATTGGTTTGGTTTGGTTCTAATATTTGAAAAACTGACTTACTTGGTTTGGTTTCTTTTTAGGGAAAAATCTATCCAAATCGAACCATGAACACCCCTAGTTCCCGGTAGTTCTTCTAATCTCATAGTCGTTAGTCACTTAGCCAAATCACTTAAATATGTTGTTTAATTTCTTGATGACCTTGTTTTTATACAGGAATGCAGCACGGGGCGGATCATTGGTATCGGACATGAATCAGATGGACTTTAGTACCTTATCCTTGCAAAATCACATGGACTCACATCTTGTATTCCTTTAACAACTTATCTTGTTACCGATTCACCAGATTTATTACATAAACGGTTGGGACATCCCAGTTTGTCAAAACTTTAGAAACTGGTACCTAGCTTATCTCATTTATCCACTCTAGAGTGTGAGTCATGTTAGCTCGATAAGGACACCCGCTTTCATTTCCCTCAGCGTCTTGATTATCGAGCAGAGTCGCCTTTTACTTTAGTCCGTTAAGATGTTTAGGGTCCTAGTCGGGTCGTTTCTACCTTGAGATTCCGCTATTTTGTCAGTTTCATTGATGATTATTCTAGGTGCACTCTTGGATATTTTTGATGAAAAATCGATCTGAGTTGTTTTCCATTTTCCAGACCTTCCAGGTGAAAATTCAAAATCAATTTGGTGTTTCTATCCGCACATTTCATAGTGATAATGCACTAGAGTATTTGTCTTCCTCATTTTAGCAGTTTATGAACTCTCTTGGGATTATTCATCAAACATCTTGTCCGTACACATCCCAACAAAATGGGGTGGCTGAAAGAAACAATAGACATCTTATTGAAACTGCCCCTACCCTAATCATACAATCTCATGTTCCGTTGCTTTTTTTGAGGGATGTCGTTCTTACATTCTTGCTTTCTTATTAATCGTATGCCATCTTTAGCTATCCAGAATCGTGTTCCATTCCCTATCTTGTTTCCCCACTTACCTTTGTTCTCTCTTCTACCCCCTGTCTTTGGGAGAATGTGTTTTGTTCATAACCTTACTCCAGGAAAAGATAAGTTAGCTCCTCGTGATCTTAAGTGCGTGTTTCTAGGTTACTCAAGAACGCACAAGGGATATTGATTCTATTCTCCTCACCTCCAGCAGCATCTTATGTCTGCTGATGTTACCTTCTTTGAAACCCAATCATACTTCACAGGTCCAAGTAATCACTTAGATATTTATGAGGTGCTACCAGTTCCGTCTTTTGGAGATTCAGTCACTATCTCCCATTCATCTTCCTCTATAGCTCCAGTTGCAGCTCCACCACATACAACTTCAGTTGCATCTCCACAACCTATAGCTCCAATTCCACCAACTATAGCTCCAGTGCTGCCACCTAGTACAGTTTAACCTTCTACATCTCCACCACTCTTGACTTATCATCATCGTCTGCACCCAACATCAGGCCCACCTGATTCACATCCTGTACCTAACCCTACTAATACTGCAAACTTGCCTCCTCTTAGTCAACCGATTGCACTACGAAAAGGTATACGGTCCATACTCCTAACCTCCATTATTTCAGTTTAAGTCACCATTGTCTGTCATCATTCCATTGTGCATTTGTATCATCTTTGTACTCTGTTTCTATCCCTAAGTCTACAGGTGAAACACTGTCTCATCCAGGGAGGCGACGAGCTATAATTGACGAGATGTCTGCAATACATACAAGTGGTGCTTGGGAGCTTGTTCCTCTTCCTTCGAGTAAATTGACTGTTGGTTGTCTTTAGGTGTATGCAGTCAAAGTTGGTTCAAATGGCCAGGTTGATCGACTTAAGCTCGTCTTGTTGCCAAAGCATATACTCAGATATTTGGGCTCGATTACGGTGATACTTTCTCCCTCGTGGCTAAAATAAGATCAGTCCGTCTTTTTTCTATCTACGGCTATTGTTCACCATTGGACTCTCTATCAGTTGGACATTAAGAATGCTCTTTTTTCACGGTGACCTTGAGGATGAGGTTTATATGGAGCAACCACCTAGTTTTGTTGCTCATTGGCAGTCTAGTGGCCTTGTATGTCGGTTGTGCCGGTCCCTCTATGGTCTAAAGCAGTCTTCTCGAGCCTGGTTTGGTAAGTTCAACACAGTTATTCAAGAGTTTGGCATAACTCGTAGTGAAGCTGATCACTCTGTGTTTTATCGGAATTCTGCTTCAAATCTCTGTACTTATCTGGTCGTTTATGTTGACGATATTGTTATTACCGGCAATGATCAGGATGGTATTAGTAAGTTGAAGCAACATCTCTTTCAACACTTTTAGACTAAGGATCTGGGATGATTAAAGTATTTTCTGGGTATTGAGGTTGCTCAATCTAGCTCAGGTATTGTAATCTCACAACGGAAGTATGCCTTAGATATTCTTGAGGAGACAAGAATGATAGGTTGTAGACATGTTGACACTCCGATGGATCCGAATTCTAAGCTTTTGCCAGGACAGTGGAGCCTCTTAGCTGTTCTGCAAGATATATGCGGCTGGTTGGTAAATTAAATTACCTCACAGTGACTAGATCTGGCATTTTCTTTCCTGTGAGTGTTATGAGTCAGTTTTATGGATTCTCCCTGTGATAGTCATTGGGATACAGTTGTCTGCATTCTTCGTTATATAAAATCAGCTCCAGACAAAGGTTTATTGTTTGAGGATCGAGTCCATGAGCAGATCGTTGGATACTCAGATGCTGATTGGGAAGTATCACCTTCTGATAGACGTTCTACGTTTGGATATTGTGTCTTAGTAGGAGAAAATTTGGTGTCTTTGAAGAGCAAGAAACAAAATGTGGTTGCTAGGTCTAGTGCAGAAGCAGAATATCGAATAATAGATATAGTGACATGTGAGCTAATTTGGATCAAACAGTTGCTCAAGGAATTGAAATTTGGTGAGATCAGCCAAATATATGGGACTTGTGTGTGATAATCAAGCTGCTCTTCATATGGCGTCAAATTCAGTGTTCCATGAGAGAACTAAACACATTGAGATTTACTGACACTTTGTTAGAGAAAAGATACACTCGGGAGATATTGCTACAAAGTATGTGAAGTCGAATGATCAGCTTGCAAATATTTTCACCAAGTCCCTCATTGGTCCTCGTATTAGCTACATATATAACAAGCTCGCTACATATGATTTATATGCACCCGCTTCAGGGGGAGTGTTAGAATAGTTATGTGAATATATGTAATTAGTCCTAATCCCTTATGTAATAGGAGTAGGTTATGTGTTACGTATACATATAAATAGGGCTCCTTATAAGATAGAATATCAATAATAATATTTTCTCCCGTGCTTTCTCACAAAATCAATGTAAAAGATCATCTAAAAAAAACACAATTCAAATCTTACTAATAAAATAAAATTCAATTTATTATAACTCTACTGGACGAGTTTTAGTTTTTTGTAATATATTCATAATAGCCTTATTAAAAATACTAATTAAATACTTCCTTTATATATATATATATATAAGGCACCAAACAACCATTTAGAAACTCATCATTCTACTTAATTCGAACTCTATCTTTCTTTATACTACTATAAGCTAATTCTAAGTATTTGGTGTTTGCGACTTTTTAATCCAAATACACTATCCATGGCCCGACCTGACCCTATCTTTTAATTCCAGAAGGCAGATAAAAGCTGCACGACTATCAATTTTAATTATAATGGGATCGAATGTTCAATGAGAATAGACTGAAAAAAGGCGACCTATTCTTTAATGAAACTTGAATGTAATAAATACACTTGATCGTAGTTAATAATCAAGCTAAAGTAACGTAAACAGGCTAATGAATCTTAGTCATTTATTAATATATGTCTCAAAACTCTTTGTATAATTAAGTGAAGGTAAAACTTTAAAGTTTGTGAATGCAAAAAATAAAATTGTAAATAGAATTGTGGTAGTGTTTTGAAGGAATCTCAAAATGGGAAACATGTTATATTAATTGGAAAAAAGAAAGCATTGTTTTTCTCAAAAAACTGTGTAGGAGCTTCTTGTTCAAGTTATTGTTAAATTTATATTTCCTTGATAATGCTCTCGTTCTTCAGTTTTGCTCAATTCATTCTATTTTTTTTTCTATTTTATATACTCCACTATTTTTATGCTATCTTTGTTTGATAAAAAATTCCTCCGCGTACCAATCATTATTCACAACTCACTCACTTACTCTAACGTAGAGGTCAGTGACATTACCTTTCCTTTATGAACCAAGTGCCCTCACACAACAAAAGAGAGTAGTTCCACACACAATAAAATTTAAGAACCATTAGGAACTCAAGATAGAAAGAACTCACTCTTAGAAATAACATTCATATGCCACAAAAGATTGACCATAGGCTTGCCCGTAGTGTACTACTCTACTAATCGAGCTCGTTCAGTCTAGGATCAAGTAGGACTTTAATTGGTTGTAATGTATGCTGCGGGTTGGGTAGGACACATTTGGATATAAGAGTGACTACACCTCCCTAAGCACTTTCATACATACACATTAACATTTAAAACCCCGCACTTATGTCAAACCATAACTCTACCTTCACATCAATGTATATGGGGGATGTGCATCTATACCCGTTTTTTGTGTCATGTTTTAACTTGTGCCGCTTTGCGAAAAAAATTACAAGCGTACCCGCTTTTTCGCATAACTTCAGCATACGGGGCTGAAGTAGCAAAGGCAATCATGCAAAACTTAAGCATTCTAGTAGACTGGCTTGAAGTTCAGCTCTAGAGCTGAAGTTTTTGTTTTGTAACTCGCGAACTTCAGCTCTAGAGCTGAAGTTTTTGTTTTAGTATTTTGTTTTGTAACTGGTGAACTTTAGCTCTAGAGCTGAAGTTTTTATTTTTGTAACTGGCAAACTTCAGCGCTAGAGCTGAAGTTTTTATTTTGTAACTGGCAAACTTCAGCTCTAGAGTTGAAGTTTTTGTTTGTAACTGGCGAACTTCAGCTGTAGAGCTAAAGTTTTTATTTTGCAACTGTCGACATTCAAGCTCCGCCGTGGACATTCAAGCCTTTCTTTCCAAGGAGAGCAGAAGCACTCTTTGTGTCTAGCATTGGAAGAGATTATTTTCTTGTTGAAAGACAGAGTAATTAATTTCTGGGTCAGTTGTTATCACCACTAGTTGCCCAAGTATGCTTGTTTTAAATAATCCTCTGTACCTGACAAGTATCAACAAAGATTTTAAGTTCATGATATACTACTCTAATAGAGAAACGGACTATGATGTTCCATTTAGAAGGATATCCATTTATAATGGATCCAATATATTTTCTGCTTAGCTGAGATTCTCCTGTATATGATTCGAGAGAGTTGCAAAGCAAGAACGAGGAGAAAGAGGACTGAAGTTATTTAAAAAGTGGGTACAAGTTAAATTTTTTTAGAAAAATGGGTATAGATTAAATAGGGGCAACCAAATAGGACGCCCCGTGAAATTTTTACAATGTATATTAACTCCATACTTCTTTAACCACAATTACATCAAGAGTCACTACTACCAAGGAATATTTTTCACAACAATACAACTATTTTTTTTTTCAATTTAAGTGGCCCTTACTTTTTAAAAACATTGCACCTTTCTCCTTATTTCATTCGTTCCACTCAAAGGCCAAACCAACCATCCCACACTTTAACTTTTACAAAGTTCAAAATAATTGAAGTGCTCATAAGATGTGAAAAGGTTCAAATATATGGTTAATTCAAATAAATGGGTAAGGCTTGTAATGTGGTTGCCAAACAAATAGGATTACATGCTCCAAGAGTTAACTACGATACATAACAATTGGGCGGGTAAAATATACATATCTGGCTCAACAAAGAGATGCCTATATCACTTCCAAGACTGAACAAAACTACTATTTCGCTTTGCAGACACATGGGGCTGGTTCTAGACATCAAATACAACGCACAGAATAACACACAAACCTTACACACATGTGGCACATAACTCACTCAGATGGACTCATCAAGACACTCTCGTCAAAGTAGTTAAGAAATGCTAAGACCATTCAATTTAAGGTACTTATACAAGAGTCAAAAATTGAGCCTAAGCGTCACAACCAAAATACTCACGATTCTCAAGGCATTACAAAGTCAAGAGATATTGCTTCAATTCAATTCATAGCCCAGTGGCTCCTACTCCTGAAAAAATAAAACTAAATACACTCGGTTCAAAAAAATCCTTGAAAAAGAACGGCGACACAATGAATAACAAAGGGGGAATAACTACACAACCCACAAAGAAAATTCTTTTGCCTTTTTTCTTTAGACTTCAATCCCTCAAAAAAATTGTCTAGGAGATCCACCATCTGAAAAAGTCCACTTTCTCTACTTTTGTTTTCAGTTTTTCTTAGGAGCTACTAAAATACTACACAACTACGAAAACAAAAAAACGAAGTTAACATTATTCTAACATACTATTACTAATCATCTTGAGAAATTCTCCCACCCCACACTTAAAAGAGTGTAGTATCCCCAATGCACCAATAAAGCAAAACAATAACGATGGTGGACAAGAAACTCCCTGAGAGGCCAAATGCAGACGCAATAGCGGCTCACGAGTACTCAGACTTGCGCCAGGCATGGTCCTTTGTGCGGGAACCTCACACTAGTTCCAACCATCTGGCTCGCTTTTGCATACTTTCATTGGCTTTTCTTCGTATACTCATATTCCTACAAAATAAAATAATAGTATAAAAATAATAAAAATAAAAAAACAAAAATAAAAGAAAGCGATAAAACTGGATTGCCTCCCAAAAAGTGCCTAATTTAACGTCGCGGCACGATGTGAACCACTTTCAGCTTCTACCTTGAACTTATGGATTGTACCCCTAATATGGAATTCAGTCTCTAGCTATGGTTCTTTGGTGGGGATACAAAAATAAATAGGCCAAGTAATAAATTTTTCACTCTATACTTCTCGGCCTTTATATGAGGAATGTAATTTTTCTCTCTCGCACGACAAAACCAAGAATATAAGCAGCCCGTTCCTCTTCCATTGACTTCTCCAAAGGCTCAGATGACTCAATTTCCATGTCATAATCCAAACACAATATCGAAAAATATTTAGAATGAGGACCAACATGCCCCAACTCTAGAATTCTTTCACTATTTATATCCTCATATGTGCACACGCTAGAGTCTTCAAATATAATAGGCGAAATGGTTTCGTGGCCACTTAAACTTGTACCAGTTTACAAACCCGATATATGAACTCTTGGGTTTCCCATTTGAACACCTTTACTTGAGAAAATGACTACTAATTAATACTTGTTATTGTGCATATTATTCAATTGCTACTGACATGGATTTTATTTTAATATTTTGTATAGCCACATCTTCCATTCATTCACATTTTGTTGACACGTGTATTTTTAAGGTCCCACTTCTTTTTCTTTTTTGCTTTTTTTTTTGGTTAAATCATGCACATTTCGTTTCATTCCTTGGGAACTTGCTGGAAAGGACCTTCCCGATTGGGAATCAACCTAAAAATCTTTAAATTTTACCAGTAAAATATTTCCAGCGTTTATCTTTTTTCTCTCCCACTTAATACATTTTACTTTCATTGTTTTATCATCATCTCACCTACAGAAAGATCATCTGTCAAACTTTCAGTCCGCTCTTTTACCACCAAAAATCATAGAGAGAAAATCACCAAAACTCAAAGACAAAAATAACCACCTCCAAAAATGAGAAAGAGAAATTAGGAAGTAACGACTAATTTTACCATGATCAAAATTAGACCCGATTTTTTTCAACAAATCAGCGAATATCTTTAACAAATCAAAAAGCAACAAATACTGTTTGCTTTTTAATTTCTTTTTACCCATTCATAATGCAAAAATCAGACCCAATTTTTTCCATCTTTCTTGATCTGATGGGTTGCTTTTTAAGACTGTAGGAAATATTGGATCCACCCATAAAGGGTGCTCTAAGGTCCAATAGGATTATCAGTTAACCCTAATATTCCCTATATAAGTACACTTAGTGTGCACATTAAAAGAGACTCTCTGGAGTTATTTTCCACGCTCTTCCTCTCTCCGAATCAAACTAGGGTTTAGATTATGGAATTGGGGGTTGCTCCAGCACACCGTGACAACCACCGCCGACCAGTAATTCCAGCCACGGTTCATCCATTTTCGCTTCCGCTTCGCGAAGAACAAGTAAGTTCTCGTTTTACAGTTTACGCGCTATCTAATGTGTTTAGATTAACGTGTTCTTTCATTGGTATCAGAGCCATAGGCTGGCATTCTGGTTCGGATAAATAAAAGATATGTTCTGTTTTTTTTTTTGTTAAACTCATGTGCGTTTCTCTTTTCTTGTGTGCAATTGGAATGAACAAAATAATTTTGTTACACTATTTTTAATTAAGTTTTTAAATCATTGTTTTAAGATTTTAACACTAATTTTGAGAAAATCAGTGCTTATAATTTTTTTGTTTAATCTAGCATTGCAAATTATCGATTCTTGTTTCTGCAACACATCAGAAGATAGTTGAAACTGATCCAAAACACACACAAAAAAAAAAAGATAAAGGAAAATCAGTTTTTCAATATTCTGAATTAGTAATTCAAGTTCCCATAGTCTTCTCAGATCCGCTGCCGCTAAAGGTGTTGCCGCCTCAAAACGCCTGATCGAAGACGATCCAAATGGCTCTAATGGTGAGAATCCATGGCTTCTCCCTTCTCCCTTCTCTGAAATTCGGAAAGTATGAAGCTTGGTGCTTCATGACCATGGCAATAGAGAGGAAGAGAAACTGGTGTTTTTCTTTCAATGGTAGCGGCGGCGGCTAGATTTAAGAGAGAAGAAGAGGAAAGAGAACTAGGGTTTTTATTCAGAACTTTTGTATTATAATAAATAAATAAAGGGACGAAAATTTCTGAAAGAAAAACATTAGTGTCGGCGACTATTGTGTAGAAGAAGAATCTCTTCCAAAGTAGTAATTTTGGGCTTCAACTGCCTAGGCCTCTTTATTTTAAATAGAGAATTTTTCACAAAGCACCATCTTTTAGTCCTAATTAGTAATAAATAGAAACCCTTTCCTATATTACGTCATATAGATATCTTTTACTGTTTTCTACAATGTATATAATGTATTTAATGTATTGTATTTAAGAATACAACAGAAAATAACGGCGCACAAACAGGAATTCCAGTTAAACTGGATATGTATTTACATGTATTCAACTGTATTTAGCGCAAATTATGTAACGTATCTGCGCAATATATGGGACGTTGAAGAAGTTAAAAACGGAAGGAAATCAAATCAATTTTGATTTCCCTAATTTTAGTTAACAAACTTAAAGATACAATATCAATATGTATTCTTCTCTAAATTAGAATCGCAGAAACGTGAAGGAGAAAAAACAGAGGAAGAGGATTTCATACTGTGCGATTTGCTTTTCCTTCTATCGATTAACACAAATTCTATACAGAAGAAATTAAAACTCTTATATACAGATGGCTAGCTTAACAGTTTTGTTGCGTCATTTGGAAAGTGGAACGATGAGGGCAATTATATCGACTTTTCAATTGAGGGAATACTGATTAAGGAGTATGCTTCCTTTAATGATCTAGTTGGTTCAATTTCTAATCAACTGGGTATAGATTTGAGCACAAATACCATTAAAATACAATACAGTGTTGAAGGCAATCGCACACCAATAGAAATACACAATGATATGGGTTACAAAGTGTATGTAGAATTGAAAAAAGACAACAGATAATTTGGGATGTATCCTTTGTGCATAACAACTATTGAAAAGGAGCTTATCGCCGGTGATGGTTTAAATCAAGGCG
>MU789809.1:28859-43072 GCA_026770625.1 Nicotiana glauca
TTTGGGGTCGAATCTTAAAGAAAATTATATATTTGAACTCGCGGGGTTATGGGTGACTAGGTTTTGGTCCGAGCCTCGTGTTTGGACCATGTGGGCCCGGTGTCGAATTTTGGTATTTTTGGAAGAATGCTAGAAAACTCATTTCTAGGCTATGATATTATGTTGTTGAGCCTTTATTGATATTATTGAATTAATTATGCCTAGATACCATTGTTTCGGAATCGGATTTTAGAGGAAAGGCGGTAGTGGAGAGTTGATTGCTATTCTTTGGACTGAGGTAAGTGTTTGATCTAACTTTGGATTGAGGGAATAGGATTAGAGTATTATTTATTGTTAATTGCTAAATGATCGAGTATGGTGTATAGGCATGGTGACGAGTATCTATACACCAGTGTCTAGTATGACCATGGGTCTTTGTTGGTACTTGTTTTGGTATACTTTGGGACTCTTCCAAGATAATTAATGATTTTCTACATAATGTGAGAAGTTTGAGGATTATTTATGAATTGTGAATTCTTTGGAGCGTTGGCTCAAACAATAAAATGCTATCGAGTAAGAAATGAAAGAATTGGAAAGAGATGTGATTATCTCCCTTGCCGGGATGTGTAAGTTGTTGATATTGCTCCCTTACCGGGATTTGGATGTTTAATTGTGTTCTTCCCTTGCCGGGATATTTTTTGTTATTATTTATTTCCCTCGCCCATTTGGTTGTGATTGCTGTTTGGGTGAGGACGAGTGATTATGCACGAAGGGTCATTCCGTGCCATTGTTTGATTATATTCGCACGAAGGGACATTCCGTGCTATTGTTGATTATATTATGCACGAAGGGTAATTCCGTTCCATTATTGATTATATTTGCACGAAGGATCATTCCGTGCCATGAAATGTGAGGAAAGTACGAAGGGTGATACCGTGCATTTTTTATTTGATTGCTTTGGGTGAGGATGAGAGTAAAAGCACGAAGGTTGATGCCGTGCAACTGTTGGATTTCTTGTCTCTGTTAATTATTGTTGTGCCCTGTTTCTTATTTAAGTTGATGACTTTTATATCCGGATTGTATTCCCCCTAGCATGTTTCCCTCCCTTTTAACTGTTTTGTTTTGGTATTCTTTCATTTTATTGCACACACAAACACACACACACACACACACACACACACACATATATATAGTACTGTACAGGTTGATTGGTAATCCTGTCTAGCCTCGTCACTACTTCGCCGGGGTTAGGCCAGGCACTTACCAGCACATGGGGTCGGTTGTGCTAATGCTACACTTCTGTGCTTTTTGCACAGATCACGGTACTGGAGCAGCTTTTGGATCACAGTAGTAGCACGCTGAGTGGGAGCTAACTTCAGTCCAGGGAGTACGAGGTAGCCTAGCTGGCGTTCGCAGGCCGGAGTCCCTTTCCGTATTTTCTGTTTGTTTTCATTGTACCGAGACAGACACGATGTATTTTCTATTCAGACTTGTTTGTAGTGCTCATTAGTAGTCCGTGAGATAGCGAATCCAGTCCTTGGGTAGTGAAATATTTAACTTCCGCATTTTGGGTTTTCATTTATTTTTTTTATAAAAGACTTCCGCTTTCATTTAAAGGTTTATTATTGTTATTACTGTTGTGTTGTTATTCAAATGGTTAAATATTTGGCTTGCCTAGCTCCAATAGTAGGCACCATCACGACTCCCGATGGTGGGAAATCCAGGTCGTGACAATAGCCTGTGTTGCCCGTGAGTTTTCGGGTCTTTGGGAATAGATTTAGACTTGTGTTTTATTGAGTTGTACATGCCGAGTGGCATCCAGTACAGTTACTTTTAGTTATTTAATTTGGTTTTCCTCTGTTTTTCCGAAATTATTATACTATCCGCAATATTTGGCTTACCTGGTCGTAGGGACTAGGTGTCATCATGACATGTTCGCGATCGGTGAACTAGGGTCGTGACACTACCAATTTAAATTGGAGAGTAACTTCTTCCTAATATAGTTGTAGTAGTGTGTGTATTATATATGAGAGTAGTTATTATACTAAATTGGCTATATAGATATATATATATGTTTATTTAAAAATATTAAGTAATGGATAGAATAGGAGAAGCAGAACCACTATATTAAGACAAGTGTCTTAACCACAAAAGGCCAAGTGCATTGTTGAGACAAAATAAACTACTTCTCTAACTAACTTTTAATTGAATTTTAAAATTTGAATTGATTGGTTACAATTCTTGAATTAATAAATATAGATATCTTATAATTATCAATAAAAACGAAAATACAAAAAAATCTATCTATCTATATAGAATAGGAGAAGCAGAATCATTACATTAAGACAAGTGTCTTAACCACAAAAGGCCAAGTGACATTGTTAAGACAAAATAAACTATTTTTCTAACTAACTTTTAATTGAATTTTAAAATTTGAATTGATTGGTTACACTACTGAATTAATAAATATATCTTATAATTATCAATAAAAAACGAAAATACAAAAAAATATTCTACTCATTCAAATTGGAGTTTTAAAATTATTTTACAATAAAAAACAAAAAATAAAAAGTACCAATTTAAATTGGAGAGTAATTTCTTCCTAATACAGTTGTAGTAGTGTGTGTATTATATATGAGAGTAGTTATTATACTAAATTGATTTATATATATATATATATATATGTTTATTTAATAATATTAAGTAATGGATAATACAATTAGATAACTAAGGAACAAATATATATAATACTTATAAAAATAATTATAATTATTATGAGAAAAGTCTTACGTATACACATAACTAAAATCGTAATAAACAATTAGTCATAAATGAAGAATTCTAAAAAAATAAATAAATCAAATGATATCATAAAAATACATATACTAAATAAATTTCTCATGTAGGAAAATTCAGTTAATAAATAGAACTCATAATTTCATAATGAATTATGGGAGTAGTTATTATACAAAATTGGTTAATTTATTAATAATTCACATGTCAATTTTACAATAATAAGTAATGGATGGATTATATATATAGTCAATTATATTATATAAAGAAAGTAGTAGACAAAAATATTAAACAAACTAATATGCTAATAAAAACTTCTATTAACNTTTTATATATATATATATATATATATATATATATATAAAGAAAGTAGTAGACAAAAATATTAAATAAACTAATATGCTAATAAAAACTTCTATTAACAATGCAATTATACTAAATATTGGATAATATAATAAAGAAAAATACATAACAAAAAAGTTATTCAATGACTACATGATCTGGAGCAACTCGTCTTGATCTTTATTACATTAGGATGCGAGGAAAGGGAAAGAAGGTGTTAAGCAAGAAGATAAGTCCCTTTAATTTAATAGATATTTTATTCATCAAAATTCAGATAATATTATCTAGAACAATAGAATAAAATTTAAATTAATTTTTTTTAAGATTAATAAAATATTTATCTTCTCTCATATTAAAAAAAAAAAAAGCGATCTGACAAAAATATAAAATAAGGTAATATGCTAATAAATATTTTTATTAAGAATGTATAATTACTAAATATTGGATAATATAATAAAGAAAATATAAAACAAAAAAGTCCTTCAATAACTATATAAGTCCTTTTAGTTTAATAGAGATTTTATTATTAGGTATATCGTATTGACAAATAAGATGATGATTTAAATTTATTAAAGTAATACGATCTAATATGTTCAAACAAGCTCGATTAGAATTTAAGTTAACTAATATTGTTTAATACTGACCGCGTATCGCGCGAGTACAATTACTAGTACTTACTTAAATACCAAACTAATTTTTTTAATTATCGGAAGTTAATATAAGTAGTGTTTAGCTTAAACTGTAGTTCGTGCTTTTTTCTTTCATGTTTGGCCTTGCATCTGGTGATGGCCTTACAAGGATTATTTTTTTATATAGGAAAAAATACGATGGGTATAAACTGAGGAAGGTAAAATGAGGAGGAGGAAGAAGAAAGGCGGGTAAATAGTTTGGGGAACATGGATAGGGGTAGTAAATAGCTTGGGTCTGGGCATTAAAGGATAAATAATTTAGAGTTAATGGGTATAAAGTGAGATTTTCTCAATAAACTTATACAATAAATTTCAACTCATACATTGATCCGAATTATAAGTGTATTCACTCTCAAAGTCATAAAATTAAATTTTTTAAAAGATAATAATTGACAATTGTCAAGATTGAAGATGTAGATTAGGATATGCAAATAAGTGATGCTAAGTTTGCCAAACTACAAAATCTAAGGCTTCAAAAGGATTTCGCCCCCTTTATTTTTTGGCAATATAAAGAAGCAAGCTTCCCACTTTTTAGAAGTATATCTTTTCAACGCCAATATTCTTGACATCGTTCGTTCAGGATGTAAGTGAATATATTACGATTACAATGTGAAAATATTCTCGACAGAGGTGCCAAATGATTAAGGAGGAAAATTAAAACATTATGATGAACATATACCCTCCACTGTGCTTAGCTCTTGACATTTGTGTAATTCTTTCATGTGTTTAAGAATAAAGATTATTAGAATGCAGAGACATCTTTTTGGGTTATTATCTTTCCCTATCTGAAGCCTATTCTATAAATCGGAAGACTGGAAAGATATGTAGCTCAGAGCTTAGCTGCCTTTTTAGCGTAAAATCTTTCTTATGCTTTCAGTCTATCTGTTACGAAAGCTGAATATCCCCGTTCCAAAACGATAACATCAAGTCCTCTGGCAAGCTTCTTGCCAAAAAAACTCTTGCCTTTTCCAATATTTCATAGTGTATTACGGCTCTATCTATTCATAAAATAAAGAAATTTCAACATTTAGTAATAATGCTAACGCATGTACAAACGAGGTACACATACGGCAAAACAAATACCTTACAGAATATAGGCTACTTTTAGCCATCATAAATTTCAATAAACATACGAAACAATGAAAACTGAGGACCACAACATAGATAACCATACGCTTTAAGGAACTTTTGAATGCTCGAAATGTATCATTCCAAAATTGAGGAAAGCAGCCTCTTAGGAGGATCCGTAACATATCATTGTGATCCCAAGGGTACAATTATGTACATGAATACACAGTTCTGACTTTACAAACTACTCAAGACGACTTTTCAATTAAGATGGATACAATTATATGATGGAAGCAGTGCCACAAACCAGCGTTTCTCCAAAAGGGAAAGCAAAATCAAGAAAGCTGCTTTGTTTATTGGGTTAGTACCTGGAATATAATCGAACTTTCTAGAGCTCAATGTGAAGCTGTGGGTCATCGATTACTCTCATTGGCTTCCAATCCGATTCTTCTCTGGGCTGCCTGAGAGCAACAAAATGAAGTGCATCACTGCGCACCTGGTAGATGTGACATGCCCAGGGATATGAATCTGGCGCTGCCCAAATCTTTTGTTCTTCAAATACTGTCTCCTCGGCCAATGTTTCTGCGACACAGTATGCAGCATTTGGTTCCGGCTCAGCAAAATCAGGTACAGCTACACATCCCGGAGATACAAAGCCCTCAGGAGCACGAGGATGCCAAATTGATATGGGATTGGTGTAGTCATCTGAGCAGTTCCTCCACACCAGGTCATAACCGACTGGGAGGGCGAACAACTTGTCAGAATAACGGTATACAGCTGAAACATTAGGAGGATGACAACCAACACGAGTAATATCCCCAATTGAGATGTACCCATCGGGTAAACAGGAAGGGCGCCAAATACTACAGATTCCTCCATCTTCTGAAACATTCTTACGGCACAATGTACAACGACCTTTCAACTCTCGTTCACTGCTCCATACCTTGGAAAATGTGATAGCATGTTGAACAAATTTTCTTCTATCAGAGACAGCACCCCAGGAAGCCAGCTCCCTTGATTCTATTATGGCCTTTTTTGGGCTAAACGAATCTCTTCCATCATTATCATTTGAAGCAAATGATACATGTCTCTGGCTTGAAGGAACCTTTAGCTGCAGACATGCCACGTCAGTTTGGCGTGCTTTCCATATTTTACGCACAACCGAACAGATTCTTACAGCTTGAGGCACCTCAGTTTCTTCTTCAGTGTTGCACTTTATTACACGGACAAACTTCTGAGACCTTCGGAATTTTTTGATATGGATGATCAAGTGAGAAGGTCTAGGGTAGCCAGCTTTTGCTAATTCAAGTGCCATGAGTTCTTCCCAAGGTACATCCCACATGATTTTACAGGGCTTCTTGTCCATCTTATCAGCAGACACACACTGGAGGAGCATTACACGTTTATTAGTCACTAAAACAATCCGCTGATAGGGAACCATAAAGTGATTTTCATAATAATCAGACAAGGCAAATTTAGAAGGCTCTTTAAATAGTTCAGTGCAACCAAAATGTCGGCTTTCTTCAGCAAGGTGTAGTATCACTTGACCTAGTGCTTCCCGCTCGCTGTAATCTCTAAGTATATTGTCTGCATGAATAGCACGGGGATTTCTTATCCTATGGAAGGTGGTCTTGTTACTAAGAATTTCTATGCAACGAGAACAACTTGCACCAATCCCATCGACAGTCAATGAAAAGAAGTCCAATGCTCCACTCACTGGTTGAGCAACAAATCCCACAACAGCTCGTCCAAGCCCATGGGCAAAGCCAAGAAGGCCATCTTGTCTAGCACTCTCCACAGGCCTTGTCACAACCCCAGAAACTCCAAATGCAACACCTTGGGCTAGGGCTTCAGTCCCTTGCCTGATTCCCTCACCAACTCCGGTTATTCTTCTTGACCATACCTGCTTTGAACGCAGCTGCAAAAACTGTCCATCTGTTGATAGTTGAGCAAATCCTTTGCTGAGAGAGGCTAAAGTTGAACTTGTCATACCCAATACATCCACTGAAAATATTAAGTGCAGAGGGTTATGAATTAAATCTCTCCAAATACGATTTCCCACTGCAGAAATGACAGAGCTTTTTCTCATAAATCTATCTCTGCGGATCACTTTCCTCAAATGGATCTGTATTTTAAAGGCATTTCCAACAGCCGACAGCACTGGGCCCCAAACGCCTAGAACCCCATCTGGTCGCTGAGCAGGTGCACTCTCCAATGAAACCTTCAGCCTTAGTTCAGATATATCAATCAAGTCTACACGTATCTCAGGATCAACCTGGCTGACACTAGAACTGTTTGGTAGGCGATCTAGTTGAAGATTGTTGTAGAAATCTACAAAAGCCCAAATTATTGGCTCATGAATGTTAAGCCTCCAGCATTTATCTGTTACCCTTACATAAACATAAGGGTATACCTGGACACCATCAATGTTCTCATTGCGCACTGTAAAGGTCATCTTGAAGACTGGATGATGCACATCAATGTTTTGTTCAGGTGCCAGCAGTACAGGCATCAATGTGAGAGGCAGTTGATTGTCAAGCTGCAAGTACCCCAATATAAGCTTAAACCTGCTTGTGGTTCCACCATCATATCCTGTAGAATAGGATATGAAGACTCTGTCCAGATACAGATAGGATAGTTCTCTAGGTCTATGGTCCACAAAAGAAACCCCAATAGCACCCAACTCAACTGTAATTTCTAAAGGAGATCCATTCTCCTGCATCTGGTTCTGTATGTGAGAACTGCCAAGATTTCCAACTTCTGCACGGCACATGTTCCCGTCTTTTGAAATTAATAATGCTGCTCCCTCGTCAATAAACCTAGCAACCCTGACATCAGCCATATATATAACATGGAAAAGCAAGCCTGATCCATCACATTCAGAACAGAACCCTGACTTCTCCAAATCAAATTTCCAGACCATAGAGCTATCGCCACTATAAATCTCAGCATCAATAAGTTTTTGGCCGTAGGGATTCTCCCATGAAAAGTTTGTGGTTGAAAGAGGCAGTAACTGGATCCATGCATCATTGCCAAATCCAGATTGACGAAGTCTAATGACCATCCTCCTCGTCCTGTTCTCAATCCTATCAAGCATATATAGCAGATTAATCAGATAGAATTGGAGTTAATCAGAAGCTTGAAGTAGCAGAGCCTGCGACCGTAACTAAAGAAAGGTTAATTAGGTACCTAATTGGACCCCTTGTTGATCCAAGGCGAAAAACAACTATGAAACGCGACCCCTCCTCAAAGCCACGAATTTCCATCTTCAAAAATCTTCGTGTGCCATCATTTCTCCTCAAAACAAGAGGAACCGTGTCCTCCTTAACAATTTGAATAGGAAATGACCAATTTGTATCATCCAGTCGGACCTTCATAATTGATATGATATTGTAAGTGAACTTGCAAGCTATCAGCTAAAATAATGCAGTCAACTCTGACAAACTGCAATGACTAACGATCAAGAAGGCAGAAAAAAGAGGAATTATGCGGAACTATTGACATTTCCTTTCCAGAATGAACACGCAAGAAACTTCACCCGGAAATTTACTACATATCCACTCTTTCAATCTAGCACAGCCAAAGGACCACAATTCTATGCCATGGTCCATAAACTATGGTCACACAGGTAATCCAAATAGAACCTTGTTTAGACAAATAGTCTAAAAGTGCATGGTAGCATCTATAATGGAACAAAATTACTTTGATTAAGGAATCAGGAATGGCACATAATACTTATATAGCACCATAAATACACTAAATGTGCAAATGAATTGTATAATCATAAGAAGGTTAAGAGATACATATTCCTCTTAGAAAAATAGAAGATCAAAAGACAAAAGAAGACTGTTCTCGTATCATTCATGTTTTCAGAAGACGGTAAGAAAGAAAGAAGAGTGGACTATGTGTAAGACACGCCATATTAGGGATGGATTTTCCAGAGAAAAAGCATTCTTTAATTTAATTAGCAGTTCAGATAACACAGTATAGAGAGTCTACTCACCTGGAGTTCATCAGGTCCACCCGTGTCGCGATATATAAATGAGACTCTGGCATCAGATGCACGCAAAACCTTTGGCTCATCTTCGCTGCTCAATTTCAAAAATATGTCTTGACCAAGTCTATTGGTAAACGTAACAAATGGTCGAACAGTAATAACCTGACAAAAGAGCAGGTAAATAATCAATAAAAATGTTTGAATTCGATTTTGTAGAAGTTTGAGAGCGAAGCTGCTGCTGTTGTTGAAACAGAACCTTTGTTGGAACAGTTTGATAAGGGCATGGTTTTGATGATACAAAAAGCCGCATGCAATTTCCATCAGCGCTGTAGGCGCAGAAATCCAGTGAGCCATCCTAATATCGAGGACAGATGGATAAGTTATAAACTTGGATAAAACATAGTATACCACACAAGATTAAGATTCTTTACCATGTCACCCAACGGAGAAAGATCTTTAACAGGACCAAAACTCTCCTCACTGGACAGGTTAATTGATGCTGAAAGGCCTAGTAACTTGAAGTTTAAAACAGACGCAATTGTATTTCCTTCATATATTTCCTCCTCAGAGATCTCCTCCAGGACAAGTTCATTATTCCTTTTAGATAGCAAAGGGAAAGAAATCTTCTTTGTTGTCCGCCCACTCAAATCGATAAGCCTGAAAGTAATAGGTGGACATCGTCCAACTGAAAGCCAAAAAGGAGCATAGACCTTGGTGATCTTTGCTTGCAGTGGCCTTTCATGGGTATGCACATGTTCAGCAATTACTTGAACAATCCTGCACGAGCCAGTAGCTTAAGGCATTAAGAATGAAAATTAAATTCACCTATTTCACAAAATTAAAGGAAAGAACTTAATCAGCTCTCTTATTTTCTTTGAGACCTTCCAGAAATTGAGCTTCTTAGATTTATTGTCTTTGAAGGCGCCTTCTTAGGATGGGATATGGGTATAGCCTCCTGTAAAGAATGTTAAGAAGTTAGCATCATTTTAATGCATTCCAAGAGACACCAGAATCAACTGAGTTGACAGAATACAAAGTAATCACAACAACTAACATGTAATGGCAACCATCCTCTTTGTGGAAGCAACGAAAAGTACAGAGGATTCCTTATGTTGGCATTATAAAACTTGACAGATTCACCAGGACAGAATACCCCTCTATCGCAAGTGAGAAAATGGCCATCGTCTTGCATCTCAAGAACAGAATATTCAGCAGCAAGAGGAAGATAATTGGTAATCGCAAGTGGTGGCCTGATCACGAGGGTCCAATCTTGAATAGGATCAGAGTGCATGTCCTTTGCAATCTCTGTTGCTTGTATGCTCAAGCAGAACCACATGCCGCGGTTACTATTGGATGAGGTTCCACTAACTACAGGGCAGTATAGGAGTTTCTCAGACTCACTGAGAATGGACACAGATATTCCAGAGTTTTCTGCTGGCATCCCAAGATCCTGAGTGTTTCCAGACATGTCCATTACAGAACTCCACGAATATTCTCCAGTTTTTTCCAGGTTTGAAGGCCTCACTTGCATTGCATAAAGTCCAGAATGGGTCAGGACAGATAAAGGCAAGGGAACAACTTCACCAGGCCTTACAGGCCCAACATAAATATGAGCCTGGGGATCTCTCGGCTTGCCTTTCCTATTCCTAAGCCACCGCCTCTGTCTTGCATAGTTTACAGATTTTAGTGGATTGGATGACTCTGGCCATTTCAAACTATTGAAATCTGGAGCATAAACCCATCCATCAGCAGTGTTCACAGAATTCTTATCCACATGCCATTCATCAACCCATTCCCAGCCTGATGGAACCTCAACTTCATTTCTCCCCTGCCCAAATGACATATGTTGATGGCTTAAGACCAGAAATAAGAGAAACCAGTTGCTACATTCAGGCACAAAAGAAAATAAAATCTGCAGACATACCTCATTAACGTCAAACCACCCAACATCACGATTATATTTCTGGGTCTCAAAGAACTCATCTGTCACTATTTCATCACCATAAACCTTTTTTCTCTCATCATCATCTGGTCTTTTTTTCTCATTTAAAGCACCGAGGATGAGCTGTAAATCCAGCGTAAATTCGGTGCTGTTACGAACTGAAACTAGAGATCTAATATTGACATATCGATTTCCATCAGCTATGCTCACTTCACTGGCAACAACAGTATTTCCCAGTCGCCAACAAGCAGCAGGTGCAGCATAATTCAGCCTCACAGCAGTCCAAGGTCCCTCCCTGGTAGGACTAATCTGGATAAACCCAGATTTTTTCTGAGTGTTAAAGGACTTCCCACTTTTTTCAACTTCAAGTTGAGGAGACAAGTAAACAGCCAATTTTATTCGTCCTGATGAATTCATTTCTTTTCCTTCACTAGTCATCATCTGCTTTTCACAGTGAGATAAGCAAGACAACCATAAAAAAAGAAGCTAAAAGGGAAACAGTAATATTTGCGACATTTTCTTTTCAAGAGTAATATACAAAGAAGAAGGAACACAAGAGAAAATCACCATAGACCGCGAAGAGGACAATGTTAGCCAGTTGAGTTCAAGTGAACTATTGTAAGACACTGGATTCTCCTGGGGTCTAGATATATGGTTTAGAGGAGCTGATGAATAACCAACAATATCACCTGCAAAGAATAGTTTAAATTAAAAATATAGCACCACATATTGAACTAATCCGTATCAAGTGGCCAACTCAGGTGCCTGTTAAGCTATAGATACAAATACAACAGGACAAGTAGAAATTTTGATCAGGCTTTAAGCATTAATTTCTAAAAACACATTCTCTCATTTTCCGTACAGAAAAAGTTTGTAGTTAATGAGAAAACCTATCTTTATGATTCGATAAAAGATCCTAAGCTTAAGCTTGAGGACGAATAAATCCAATTAGAGGAATATCTCAATAGCAAGGGCCACCTCAGAAGCCAACGAAGAGAAACTAATGAATGTAGTAGGGTCAGTTAAAAATCAGGTTTCTACTACAAAAACCCGCGCTTTTACTTGCAATTCAAGAAAATATCATGGGATGTACGGTTTTAAACCCATTTCATGCTTCCAAATGTTCTATTTTAAATAATTCCAAGTCAAATGGGAAACTTTGAGAACTTTTCTTTGTGATAACTTACACAACTAATCAATGAAAAAAAGACATGATATCACATAAAAGAGATGAAAAAAGTAGCCCCATAAAAAGACATCAACCTATTCAGTTGGGAAATGTATCATGTTACTAAATTACAATCAGTATAATGAAGTGGAAGCATTGGAAACTCAATTTACTATGAAAACAAGTAGCAGATGGTTTTATGAAGACACAGGTTCCAGTTATGAAGAATCCGTACGAGGCCTTTATCCAAACACGCACAGCTACACGTCTTAAGTTTAACTTTTATCTAAACATAAGCTGGCTGCAATTAACCAGATTCTGATTCTTTCTGATAAGCAGATTCATATGTAACTAGACATCCCAATTACTGCTCTTGACCTTATCATAACAATTTTTTCACACTCATTCCACTCATTATACAACTGTTTTACTGATTAACCAAATTTAAATAAGTTTGCCAGTTCTTGAGTGTGACCAACAAAGAGAAGATTTTCGGATATATTGAAACTCTTCATCACTTGAGTTCATGAAAATCGGGAAGTGGTAAAAGGACAAAATCCCCAGAAATCAGTAGCTAAGAATACCTCTTCCCATATCCATCAGGACAAGCTCCAGAATGCAAAAATCCTGTTCGGAAATGGAAGCACATGATCGAAAATTTTCAGAAAACAATGAGAAAAAAGCCAAACTTTAAATAAATTGCAAGATAACAAAAACACCAAACAATCTAGAAACCAAAAACATAGGTAGCATATACAGAAATTCTAGAGAGGAGAATTTACTATAGATAATAGATCCAAATGTTGCGACATCATAACCTTAAAAGACTTGTGTCTTATATGTGTTAGACATAGATGGCAGAATTTAAATAGTAAAAAATATTGGCAAAAGATGCAGTTCTAACACAAGACAATCTAACAAAAAGAGGATTCCAATTGTGTTCTAGGTGTTACTTATGTGGGGATCAAGCAGAGACAATCAACCATCTTTTTTTGCATTGCAAATTCACTATTCAGATATGGAGGATTTTCATTAGTCTAAGGGGAATCCCATGGGCAATGCCGGGAAGAATCCTTGATAGTCTAGCTAGCTGGAATAAAGAGGGAGTACTTTTGAGAGATAAAGAGAGATGGAGAATCGTCCCAGCTTGTATTTGGTGGACAGTAATGGAAGAGAGAAACCAAAGATGCTTTGAAGATAAGTTCAACAACATTCAAAGGATAAAGATGAAATGTGTAGCTCTTTTTCATTTTTGGTGTAAAGGGAAAATTTTAGAGGACCATGAATCCAACTTAGATGCCCTAGACTCATTGTAAGAAGATCAAGGGTGAACAATGTACTTTTTGTTTAGTTTTGTATGGACACCCACACTGTAATTATGGATGACTTCACAATTTCAGTGAAGTCTTTATATTAATATATAAACTGTTACCTTTTTCAAAAAAAAAAATAATAATAGTAAAAAATATATGGCAATATCCATCGACAACTACAATACATGCACGTAGGTTGAAAGTGCTACACTTATATTCAGAATTATTGGAGGGAAGGATGGCTTGGGGAGGGGGGAGGGTGAAAGGGAGCTGGCTGTCCCTATTTGAAAAACAAAATTATCTATTTACTTAATCTTTCATAATTCAGATGCTACCTTCATTTAATGTCCTTTACTATATTTCTTTTGAGATCTAATATAATGACATGAACTTAGGGTACCAGTTTGGCTCTCAACTACAGGGTGCAATGGAAGGAAGATGTATCTTTGATATGCTCTCTCTCTCTTTTGTGACCACTATATGATCCTAAATGGTACCAAGCACACATTGAGAGAAGGGGCACAATGTGCTAGGCAAGTCAAATGAATTTTCTCCTTGTGTTGGTGATTGAAGATCCTCATGATAAAGTGTTAGCGGAAACATAAAAGAAAGAACACAAGATTTAACGCGGTTCGGATCAAAATAATCCTACGTCCACCAGAGAACAGTTGCCTTTCTATTATTTACAAAGGAAGGGGAGATTTCCCAATTACACTTAAGAGAATTTCTCTATTAACTCTCTACTCACTACAATATATTGTATTGTTTTTGGGATGGTTTCTACAAATGAAAGAGTGCATCTATTTATAGAGGTAAGGACCTCCTCTTGATGTCATTGGTGACATCAAACTACCTCCTCTTGATGTCATGGGTGACATCAAAGGAGGAAGCTTCCTCCTAGCATTCATGCCAACTCTTTCCA
>MU789809.1:47827-77589 GCA_026770625.1 Nicotiana glauca
TCTTGATGTCATTGGTGACATCAAACTACCTCCTCTTGATGTCATGGGTGACATCAAAGGAGGAAGCTTCCTCCTAGCATTCATGCCAACTCTTTCCACCAACTCTTCCAATTGGCATGTCGTTGTTGACTAAACATAAACCAACATT
This sequence comes from Nicotiana glauca, assembly GCA_026770625.1. Classification (NCBI taxonomy): domain Eukaryota; kingdom Viridiplantae; phylum Streptophyta; class Magnoliopsida; order Solanales; family Solanaceae; genus Nicotiana; species Nicotiana glauca. The sequence goes on from MU789809.1 coordinate 47,976, forward strand.
TTCAGCATGCCATTGTTGACTAAACATAAACCAACATTTTCATAAAGCACATTGAAGAACCTTGACTCAGAGAGCCGTTCAGTGTTGTTATTATATCTGACAAGTTGTGATCACCAGTAGTACTCAGTGCAGTCCAGCCAATTGCTTAATAATGTATGTTCCAGCAACTCCAGAAGCAGACATAAATTTGTTAGTGTTTGCAGGAAACACAGAATATAGATTGCAGTGGTTAAGCATAATATGAGCAGATCGTTTTTTGTTTATATACAATTGAAAACAATTTTCATTAATAAACCCTTAAAAGACTTTATTTCTGTATCAAAGATGGAATAAGCAAGAGGTACACAAAATCAGCACCATACAATGGAGTTCAATCCGAGAAGTTCATGTAATTGTCTATAAAACTTGGAACGTCACGAGGTGCTACAAATGTTAACCCCCCTCCCCTCAAAACATAAAAAGAGCATTATGAAGTATAGAATACTCTGCTTTCAACACCTTCAAAAACTCTTCCACTTCTGCCTCACTACAGACCCTCCCCGGACCCCACTTGTGGGACTATACTGGGTCGTCGTTGTTGTTGTTGTTCTGCCTCACTACAGTTCACAATGTAATGATTCTCTCATTTGTATTTACTTCTTTCAACCATTTCCAAATTCAAGCTATAGAAAGAATGACTAAACAACTTAACATAAGAATCTTGCGAGCTGAAATTGAGTAACCCATTACGGCTAACAATTCATTGAATCTGAACTCTTAGATGATTATTTATTAAAGGATCAATTGATTCAATTTTAAACTAGACGCGACCTCTATGGCACTAAGCATTCTATGAGCAAACAGAGGTATATGTGGTAATTGTTTATGTATAGGGCAGATGTAATATCATAGTAATATGATTTCATGATGTACAATTCCTACAAGACTTTTGTGGAGGCAGAGAGTACAAACCGGTGAATCAACTTTGAAGAAAAATACTTCATTCCATTTCACTGAGATTACATCAGAAGATATAGAACCATATGAGTTATTGCCACGAGTACGTGCACTTTGTTGAGTGGACAGAGATTGACAAGGGTGACTCTCATCTGGAGCAAGACGGACTTCTACTGCATACTCATGAGAAGACAAGCCTTCAACCTGTTGGAACTGCACTTCAAAGCCATAAGTGTAAGCTAAAACACAATAACTCATACAACAAGATTTCAAACAAAAATTAATAAACATGTTATAGATGAGCCAACTTGTTAAGAATTAGCTGATTCCAACTAAAAGTTGCCCAGGGCAGAGTATTCAAAAGCTAAAAGCGCCAAAATCTGTCGGAGCTTTAAGCGCAAAGCGTAATTAAAGCTTGGGCTTCAGCGATGGTATCTAAAAAAAGTGGGATCTCCCAAGAAGCGGAAGCAACCCCATACATATGTGGAAACAGCAACGGTCTGCCTGCCCAAGATAGGCCCCGGGACGCCAATGACTTCGATGGGAGTCCCAAGGTGGTACCCGACCTCGAGGAACTTCATCAACTAGAAGTTAGCCTTAAAGAAGCCAATAGCATCATCTCCAGTCCCGAGGTGGTACCCGACCTCGACGACCTCCATCAACGAGAAGTTAGGCTTAAAGAAGCCAATAGCATCATCTCCAGTCCCGAGGTGGTACCCGACCTCGAGGACCTCCGTCAACGAGAAGTTAGGCTTAAAGAAGCCAATAGCATCATCTCCAGTCCCGAGGTGGTACCCGACCTCGAGGACCTCCATCAACGAGAAGTTAGGCTTAAAGAAGCCAATAGCATCATCTCCAGTCCCGAGGTGGTACCCGACCTCGAGGACCTCCGTCAACGAGAAGTTAGGCTTAAAGAAGCCAATAGCATCATCTCCAGTCCCGAGGTGGTACCCGACCTCGAGGACCTCCATCAACGAGAAGTTAGGCTTAAACAAGCAAATAGCATCATCTCTAGTCCCGAGGTACCAGTCCCGAGGTGGTACCCGACCTCGAGGACCTCCATCAACGAGAAGTTAGGCTTAAACAAGCAAATAGCATCATCTCTAGTCCCGAGGTGGTACCCGACCTCGAGGACCTCCATCAACGAGAAGGTAGGCTTAAAGAAACCAATGACATCATCTCCCGTCCTGAGGTGGTAACCGACCTCGAGGACCCCATCTGCAGGAAGTTATGCTCCGGGAAGCCTTCAGCACCATTACAGAGCTCAAGATGGTATCAAATCTCGAAGGTTCCCCTCGAGAAAAAGAACGAGCACTTCGGGCTCCGCCCATAAAGGCTCGACCTCAGGACACTGCCTAAATCTGGGTAACCCCTCATCTGGGACCTATCTACAACGCCTTGAAAGGTTATCCACGCCAAACTCAAAGCAAGCTTTCAGATGCATAAAGACAACTCCCACTCAGAGACCGCTCTCCAAAAAATCCAAGGCTCGAGGTGCTATTTTTATGTGACTCGACAGTCCCGATGGCCCGAGTCAATCGGACCAATTCGGGCTTGGTTCGAGCAACGACGGCGGGCTCAGAGAGGCGCCGTCCCTATCAACCATAGGCTATGTTCGCACTCCATACTGAAGACATACTTCTAATCGTTAGATGTTATTGAGGATAGAATCTCAACAACCACTCCCCCGGTAAATGTTTCTAGGTAGCAAATCACTTAGACCCTAACTACTTCGCAGGACTACCAGTCAAGAAGATTATTTTCTTCTCTCTCTCTAGAGCACAACATGCACAAGTATCACGGTTTTGTTGAATTGTTCAATACATGCCCTCATGTGTATGGTTCAGAACTTTTTCCTTAGTCCAAGTCCATAGAACTATTTTTTTTATTAATGGCAACAGTGAAACTCGACCTAGGATCTCTACTTGTTATAACACAAAATTGAATTGTGCAAAAACCTTAGTTATACGCTAAAGCTTTTGAGGAGGAAACACTGATTTATTTATTTGTCTTCAACAATTTTATTCTGTTATAGAAAGTTCTTAATAAAGACATGAAATAGAGCAGAGTTTACATAGACAGTCTCATGCCTTGAAAAAAGAAGCAATATGCAACTCCACAAACATCAATTATGAAACAGCTAGTAATTTTCTTAATTTCCACGTCCTCTATTAAACACTCTCTGAGTCATTTGATGCTGATGTATTTTACACAAAACCTTTAGCTTTTCTCTTAGCATTATCAAAGAAACATACCTCTGCCTCTGCTATTATTATTGTCAACATTGATTTGCCTTTTTCAAAAAGACTTCCGTTCAAGTGTGAATCCAACATATTCTTTGCAACAGGTACTTTAATTGGTTTGCTATCTCCAGACGGCATTTTAGTTATGCTCGGTAGTCCCCTGATTTCCGTAGCTCTTATGAAAATGTCCTGACCAAGTTTATTCTGTGGGATAATGAAATAATTTCTTCTGTGATGAACATCAATGATGGACCTGCTTCCTCCAATTGGTGAGACTGCATCCTGCCAAATAAAATTCGAAAAAAAGGGATATGTCTGTCACTAACAGGAGGAGGAGGATATGCTAGATATCTCATACACTATCTTATGAAGTACAGTTGATTGGAAATTTAGTTTGATTAATTTCTTAAATTACTCAAGTAATGTGTTCCAGGTATTCGGTAGCAGGAAATCAACAAGTGGTAATATCTCATGTATATGTACAAGACTATAAGTAACAGCAGGTAGACAGAGTGAAATTTATAGTGTCAAGTAATGATATCCTTGAATGTGTGTGCTCCATGGGAAAGAAATTGATACCGGGCTAGAATATTTATTAAAGTAAGAAGATTTGCCTGGTAGGATTCCTTGACATTGCTCAGATTATTCCAGCTGGCATAAGCCTGAAAAATTGTGTTGGCATTACACACAGATATATTTAAGTTCAAATCCCCAGTAGATGCAAGACGAAGCTGCGAAGCTGCACCAGGAGCATTCACGTCGTACTGATACCTGAATATAAAAAAAAAAAAACAGTCTAAATAATAAATCCTAAAACTGAGGTCCTCTAATACATGCTGAACATTCTGCAAAAAGAAGGATTTATAGACTAGGCTCAAACCAAATCGCCCCCGTAACTACATCTCTCTGATAAGGACTATGCAGAATGTTGAACCCGAAATATAAGTAGACCTCTCACAAAAGCAAAGTTTGCCAGCCAAACACAGGCATAGAATCCAGAGTAGGAATAATTGACAAATCATTCTTGCTTCCAGTGTACACACAATTCGTACTATAATGAAAAGGTTGAAACAAGTTAGTGGTCCAGACCACAGTAACCGAAGGCCGAAAAAAAGGTCATTGCAATTGCACCTGAACATGTATACTATGTTAATTATTGGAAAATGAAACAATATTTGGGAAAATTACCACCAAAAAAAGGGGGTAATATTTGGCAAGACAAGTAACTTGCTCTTTGTCCACAAAGTAGATAAGTTGAATGGAGTTAATTAACTTGCATGTAAACAGTCGTTCCACAAGCAAGTAATGTATGGATTTTATCTAAGAAACATGAAGAGGACGAGAGCATTTTATACGGTGTGTCACGGTAGAGTACCAGGGTCCCAAAATTCTAGTTTCTATTGCAAGGAAAATATTAATGTAAGAAGCACTGGGAAGTTCACAAAAGTTTCGAAGAAGAAAAACCTCAATAATCCATCAACTGGCTCCAAAAGAGGCTCCCAAGAGTCATACTTATCATTGTATGATCTAGCGGCCAAGGAGAAGGTCGCACTGGAATTCAGATAGTCAGACCTTTGATGTAGATTGAAAGTTATGCCACTGAAAGACACATTACATAGAGGAACCATCTGCAGATCGAGTAGAATAGTAGAGATGTCAGTTGACAGCAGATAGACCCTGCCAATGTAATCCAGAATAACAAATAGCACGTAGAAGCATTAATGTTTTGCAGTTTACATGTGTCATTATTCTTGATATTATAGCAAGGAGATGCCACATAGGAGAACCTTCTAGAAATAAAGTTGGAACAGAAAATGTTTTGCGGTTTACATGAGTCTAACCTAACAGAAGTATCATCAACACAATTGCTGTTTATACTATCAATGATACACCTAGTTGCGAAAGAAATTAAAGCTACTGGAAAGCTTAGATTACCAAGCCACCATAATCATCAAAGAGGGCTGCAGAGAATGTTCTGATTTCTGCGTCAACCACCATATCATCTGGACCACTAGCCATATCTCGATCAGCAAGCTTTAAAGCAAGCCTCTTCGGAGGCTTCTTGAAACCACTGCGAACAATAAAGGTTCCTAACTCATCTCCAATAACCCATAAACTAAATGGCTCCTTCATAAATTTAGCATCAGATGTATCCCAAATGCTTTGTTCTGAAAATTGATCACTGGCAACAATATCACTGCGGATGCATCTTAAGGAGTCAAAATCAGATTGCTTTGGTGCACCTTTACAAGCTATACAACCCAAGGACACAAAGCCTGGAGGAGGCTGAGGCATCCAAAAAGATATACTATCAACTGATCTATGTTTCTTCATCTGTCCAACAAGCTTAAAATCTGAAGGGGCTTTGTAAAGCTCATCACAATCATGAAGTACGATACAAGTATTTGGAGGCTCGTACCCTTGAACTGCAATATCACCAAAATATACCTTCCCTTGAGGAATAATAGGGCGCCATATAGATAATTTCTTTCTAGATCCAGAACCTTGATTCCACCAAATTAACCTAAATGTTGCAATGGCTTCCGACCTGCGACCAGAGTTTACAGTGGATGACCTCTCTGATTGAACTGCATGATTACTAGAGGAAGCCCCGGTTTCTGAGCTCTTTGATGTTTCAGAGAAATCTCTGGGAAGCCCAAAGAAAATATGCCGAAGATCATATGCTCTGCCACACAACTCCAAAGTAGTTGGATCTGAAGGCAGGAAGGTACCAATGGAATTATCCACGCGCCAGAAAGCCAATTTGGAAGATCTGGGACAAGACTAACTACAGGTTAGAATACATATTATATTGAACTGAAAATCATATGTTGATATCTGTAACTGCATTACAGACCAGTAAAATTAAGTACAGGCATGCAAAACTAATATGAGTCGTATGATTAGACTTAAACTTAACTTGGAAGAAACGCACAAGACGAGAACATATTTGTTTTACCACGGGTGTTAAATACTACTTCCACCTATGATCCCATGAATTAGAAAGAAAAAAAATCAAATAACTTCACATACCTACTCATAATGTCAATATTAACACAATCTCTCAGATCACATGGTGAAACTAAAGAAGCTAAGATGCACCAGGCTGACGATATTGGAGGTTGCATCCTTCCAGGAGAGACTACACAGCCCACTGCAACATAACCTTTAGGTGCTTTAGGGAACCAAATGGAGCAGGTGCTATCTTCTTCAGATAAACACGTGGTTGTACCCAATTCACCATCCTTGTATGAAGATGAGGGCCAAATAAGCATGAAAGACTCTGGCCTCTTTACTCTGACAAAGCTGGTATTCACAGCAATGATTCCTTTTGTGGGTGGCTTGTCACTGTTGAACTAGAACAGTTAGTGTCACAGGCAAATTTGCAAAGGCAATAGAGAAAAAGAATCTGCAGAGATTTACTTACGTTGGTGTCAGATAGTCGCCAACTGTAGCATAACCAGGCGGAGCACGAGCTCTCCAGAAAGCATATATCTGGTTAGACGGACCTGTGATGAAACAATCAACAAATGTCATTTTCATCAGTTTAGATCTCTCTTTAATGCATGGATAAAGTAAATTACTAGGTTTGGATGCACTGGGTCATACTTTTGATTGTCCCAATTTTGTCAAACTCAGAGCACACCACCGTCATTTTCTTTGATGTGGTCCTCAAAAATGCCAAAATATCATCCTCAACTTCCAAAAACAGTCTTAAGATGCTGAATGAAAAGTTCATAAAAATATCGGAGACAGCCAACTGTATATATGACTTTCCGGAAGCATTAGAGAACTTCACAGAGGTATCAAAAGGTTCCACTATTCTAACTCCATTGCTCTCCATAGTTAATCCAAGAACATTTGCATTCACATCAAAGGTATCGCCTTTTAGAACAATCCTGGAAACATCATGGTCAAGTTTGTTACATAATACTTATAAGAGAAAGCAGAGCAAGGGACGACCAGGCATCCTCAAGTTACACTGAAAAAACAATAGAAAGACCAGATAAATTGATTACTTGATGATTTATGAATACAAGACACACCTTTTTATAGCAATTAACTATACATAGTGCTTTGTATATATTAATAGGCTTAGTGTCCCACATTGGAACATAGGTAGTATGTACTGTGTAAAGTATATGTATAAATAGGGCCCATCGTAAGGAAATAGTTATGGCACATCGCAATAATATTTTCCCGTGCCTATGTTTCTCACATGGTATCAGAGCCGAGACAATACCAATTCTTCATATACCCGATGTTGGGCCCCGATTATATTATCCACGCTCCAGATATCCCAGTCCTGAGCATGCAGGGGAGTGTTGGTATCACACATGATAACAACTACTACTACTACTGATAAAAATAACTTGAAATTAAAAGTAATAATAAGAAAAAGTGGAAGCAAAGACTTGTACTTTATTCCCTACACACACCGGAGGCATATTTTTTCAATTTCAACAACATCGCAATTACGCGAGCTAAATCCATCAGTCATTACAGCGAAAGCCACAAGGACTAAGACACATAATGTAAGAATAATGCGTAGTTCAATGTCAAAACCAAACACCTCATCATAGTCCCCAATCAAAAACATGAGGCAAAGACCAATACGAAAATTTATCGTTCCAAACAAAAATCTTAAGTGTTTAGATGAGGTTGATTCATTCTTAAACATGGACCTGAGCAAGCAGAGGTCTTGTATTCAATATCACTGTCACCAGTCATCAAAAAGCTTTCACAAACTTAGCTATAAAAGGAAATCAAGGTAGGGATAAGGTCTGCGTACACAATACCCTCCTCGGACCCCACTTTGAGGGATTACACTGAATTTTTTGTTGTTGTTGTAGCCATAAAAAGGAAATCAAGCCCGTACGTGAAGGAATGCATTGCAAATCCAAAATATATAGAAGTGCTCACAGCTTTAAGCTTTTAGAGGAGGCAATTTACACAAATGGACAATCTTCTTTCTTACACTTATACCACTAAAGTGAAACAAGTAGAGGATGCTTAGTCTGCCGTGAACCTCAACCAATAGAAAATCTTGAGAGGAAGCTCGCTTTGCAAATGAAAGGTAACGCAAGAGCTCTTGTACACTAGAAAGAACAGATGACAAAACACTCATGATCGCATATTAACCTGATTATTCTTTGATAACTATATATTAACCTATTCTGAAAACCAAATTCTACTAATTATAGATTTGGACAACCTGATTATTCTTTGATAACTATATATTAACCTATTCTGAAAACCAAATTCTACTAATTATAGATTTTTGTCCAACATACAGGGTTTTCCCTAAGATCATTGTAAGAATGCACGGGAGAAAAATCTAATTATTAACAATGGAACAATGAGCTCTATATGTAATACATATTCTACTCCTACTACATATGAGACTAGGACATATTCTACTATATATGGGACTAGGACTATTTACACATAACTATCTAACACACTCCCTCAAGCCGATGCATACAAATCATATGAACCGAGCGTGTTACATATGTAACTAATACGAGGACCAGTGAGGGACTTGACGAAAATATCTGCAAGCTGATCATTCGACATACAAGGCCACTAGACTCCCCCTCAGCAACAAAACCAGGTGGTTGCTGATAAACAGAAGTTGGCCGAATGTCGCTGGAAAATTTTGAAAATTGTGATACTAAGCCGAATTCCACACTACAAAATAGGTATAAAACATCACCAGAAAAGAAACTTTTCTGGGGAAAAGTGCACTGTTTACGCAGGAAAAAATTGCCAGAATTTGATGTAATTTATATGGGTAAGCTCGGAATCATTGGACGAGTAAGTTCTCCTGAAGAAGTATAGTAAAAAAATGGCCAGAATGGTTCACATGCGCCGGAAAAGTTATTGCAGCTCGCGCCCCCAGGGCCTAGCTCAAGTGGCAAAGGGCGGTGGATTTGTGTCTTAGGTCACAGGTTCAAGCCCCCACACCATGCAAAGCAAAAGCCTGGTATTTAAGTGGAGAAGGGTAGAGGAGCGGGCACATTATCCACCGAGTTTCGAAGGTTGTGCTTGGTCCAAAGGATCGGTCCCAGATGGATTTCTTGGTCATCAAAAAAAAAAATTATTGTAGTTCGCTAGAAGGTTTTGGCGGCGCGTGGAGGCGCGCTAGGGACTTTGTGCCGATGGACTGGGATTTATTCGCCTGACTTTTCCGATGATGTTAGGTTTTCGCACAACACTTACCGATGAGGAGATAACGCAAATCAATCTTGAGTCATCAACCGGAAAGACGCACGGTGACTGACTTTTCTGTTCCGATGGGACTAGAATTTCTGGGGTTTGGTCGCGTAAGGGTTTCGGATTTGATGGTGGTACTGGCATATGCACAGTACCACTGTAGCAGTGATGAACCGTGGGAACAAGACGAAGTTGCTGAAAAATTGCACGGTGATGAGATCTTTCTTCCCGGATGTCGCTCGAATGACGCACAACAATAATTTTCTTACTGAAGCTCTGATACCATGTGAGAATGCACGGGAGAAAAATTCAATTATTAAAAATGATACAATGAGCTCTGTATGTAATACATATTCTACTCTTACTACATCTGGGACTAGGTCATATGCTGCTCCTACTACAAATGGGACTATGACTATTTACACATAACTATCAAACAATCATCATCCTTTACACAGAATAATTGTCTTTTTAATTGAAATTGTCATTATTTGACAAAATTCGACCAGTCCCGCGCACGTTGCCAACCCATTTTCATGAGAAAGTTGGCGTGACAAGTTCAATCGTCTAGCTTACCTCCATTGCAATCCAAAAAAAGAGGATAACACAATAGGGTCATAGGTAATCAAAAGAGGACTTCCCAACAAAAGCATCCCCAAGTAAGAGGACAACACAGAATGGTACAACAGACAATGGAAGCTAAAATGTCAAATCTTAATATCAAATTAAACTACTCTGACCTAGAAAACCGAAACACCAAAAGACACTAAAAAGGGAACAACAAAAAGGGGTAAACACATAAAAGAAAAGACCACTACGATTAGCGAATTGTAAATCAAGTTCCCCTCAAAGCTTCAAATGTAAGATACCTTACTTAATGTCCAACATAAAAACAAAAAACTAATTGAGATATATAATTGCCTCAAGAGAGTATATAAAGGCAACAAAAGGAATTTGTAAGGTGGGTTTACAAATGTCGTGAGCCACCAATTGCATCCAGATTTTTGGTTAGGTGCATAAATATATTTCAAAAGCTATCAGAATCAACTTTTTGTAGGCCGGTTCTTACTACCGTAAATCTGTATTTAATAAACTTGTGAACTCTAAAGTTGAGCACCACATGAAAGAGGGTGTTTGGAGATACATTATTGTTTTTCAAGGGAATTCAAAGAGTTTAAAAAGATCTTGAGTTACTCTACCAGTTGGCTCATAATTTTAGACTGGATACATAGATTCTTTCTCGTAAACTACACATGATAAGTTAATTCAATCTTCTAGATGCATTACCAAGACTAATCTCGATCATCACAGTAACAAATCAAGGAAGACCTGATGAAGTAATCCAATTTCATGTGTCATACCAAAAACACTTTAAAAAGTAGAAATTGGTTATTGCAGTAGCTAGCATCATTCACCAACTCATTTGAAAGTATAATAATGTCAAGTATCTTCACTAAGCATTCTTAATCTGAAGAAATTGCATAATCAAAAAATTAAGAGAGCTTGCTGAACATGCCATTTGTCGCCATCTTATTGACAAAAGAAGCTTACACCGCTAAAATTCCTCAAAACTAATTTTTTTTTTTTTTTTGAGAAGGTAACATTTGTGTGTATTGATATAATATATATATAACAATACATAGGTTGTACTGAAACCATATTTACGGTATGCAAAATGATATACTACTGAGCTACAATCCTAGCAGTACTCTAGGACTTCTAGGATCAATACAGTATCTTCTGGCCACTTTTGTTTACACCAAAAATAAAAAAGGACACAATTCATTTTGATCTTCTGTATTGAATTACTACTATCCTCAAAACATCTAGAGTTTCTCTCCTTCTATATTGTCCACCATATACATGCAGGGACAGTCCTCCATCTATCTCTGCTTCCAGTTCCAGTTCCAATTCTAGCTTCATCCAACTAGTGAGCACTTCAGTAATCTTAGAGGGCATTGTCCATGAAATACCTCTGAGGTTAATGAATATCTTCCATAGTTGATTTGTGATCCTGCAGTGTAAAAATAGATGGCTAACTGTCTCAACTGTTTCCCCACATAAAAAACACCTAGAGCACAGTGGGATCCCTCTCTTCATAAGATTATCCTGGGTCAAGACTGCCTCCTTTGCAAGTAACCACGTGAAACAGGATACCTTGTAAGGTATCTTAACTTTCCAGATGTGTTTCCATGGCCAGTTAGTGATTCGTACATTAGTATGATTAAGCATCTTGTAAGCCTCATTTACCTTGTAGATTCCTCTGTTATGGCCCTTCCACCATAGTGCATCCCTACCATTTTGAAGGCCTTTGAATGCTTCCAGTTGCTTGTAAAGTTCAGTCAACCTCGTCAGCTCCCAGTCATTCAGCCTTCTTCTAAGTATCAGATCCCAACCTTGAGGGGTCCACATTTCAGCTATTGTCTTTTGCTGGTGTTGAGCTAGACCATACATATCAGGAAATAGTTCCATCAAGCTTCCAGATCCCATCAATTATCTTTCCAGAAAGAAGTTTTGGTACCACTCTTCACTCTGATGCAGGATTGTCTCTTCACTATAGGCCAAAGTGTTCTGATGGATCTCCATAGACTAACCCCATATGTTGTATTGACTTCCTTTGAAACCCAGCTGTTTTCCTCTCCATACTTAGCTTTGATGACATTACTCCATAGGGATTGAGGTTCTTGAGAGAATCTCCATAACCACTTCATCTTAAGAGCCTTGTTTTTATTTTTTAAGTTCTTGATGTCTAGCCCACCTTTGTTTTTGCCAATCATCAGAGATTTCAATTTCACTAGGTGATACCCCTTCTTTTCTTTGTTTCCTTGCCAAAGAAAAGATCTTCTGAGACTCTCCAGTCTCTGAATAACACTTACAGGGATGGGAAAAAGTGACATCATGTTTGTAGGAAGTGAGTCAAGTACTGAATGGATCAGAATCAATCTTCCTCCCATAGAAAGATACTTAGCTTTCCATCTGGATAACTTCTTCTCACATTTTTCAACAACTGTATTCCATATCTCCTTGGACTTGGACTTAGCACCTAAAGGCATGCCCAGATAGATAGCAGGAAGAGATCCTAGTACATCTCCCAAAATCACTGGTAGCTGCTCCATCTCAGGCACAACATTGATTGGATACAGATGACTCTTTTTCCAATTGATATGCAATCCTGAAGTACCTTCAAACAAGACCAGAATGATTCTCAAATACCTCAACTGTTCTTCTTTTGCATCACAAAACATTAGAGTGTCATCTGCACATTGGAGATGTGTAATCTCCAGATTGTTGTTGCCCTTCTTGCTGCCTCGAACCCTTTGATCCATTTGCAATTTTGATCATATTGCTCAGCCCCTCCATAGCAATTATGAAGAGAAAAGAAGATAGGGGATCTCCTTGCCTGAGCCCTTTGTGTGCAGGGAAGAAATCTTCTGGGGATCCATTAATGAGAATGGAGAATTTAACTGAAGATATGCAAGCTCTCATCCAGTTGATCCATTTCTTCCAAAAGCCCATTAGTTCCAGCATTTTCAACAAGAATCTCCAATTCACATGATCATATGCCTTCTCAATGTCTAGTTTGCACAAAATTCCTGGTTTTTTTAGTTTGTTTATTGAATCTACTACTTCATTTGCTATTGGAACAGCATCCCTTATTTGTCTTCCTTTGATAAAAGCCATCTGTTGTGCATCCACCAATTTGTTAATCACTCTTTTGAGTCTCTCTGTTAGAATCTTCGAAAGCAGCTTATAAAAGCTGCTTATTAAGCTTATAGGCCTGAAGTCCCTGAGTTCCTTGGCTCCAATCTTCTTAGGAATCAAGGCTATGTATGTCGCATTGAAACTTCTTTCAAAGAGTTCCTGAGAATGGAAATTATGGAGAGCCTCCATGATATCTTGTTTCAAAATGTGCCAACATTTGATGAAGAAACCCATAGTGTATCCATCAGGCCCTGAAGCCTTATCTACTGCACATAGCTTCAAACAAGATAGCACTTCTTGTTCTTCAAAGTTGCTTTGTAAAAGCTCTTTTTCTTCATTTGATATTGTGGGGCAGTTTCCATTGTGTTTCTGAATAAAGATTCTTGTAGAATTCAATGATCTCAAGCTTGATTCTCCTTGGTTCCTCAATTGTTTCATCATTCACCACTAGTTGATCAATGTTGTTGCATCTTTTACGCGCATTAGCAGTTTGGTAAAAAAACTTAGTGTTCTTGTCTCCTTCCTTAAGCCACAGAGCCCTAGATCTTTGCCTCTATGCAGCTTCTTTCATTTTTCAGATGTACCTCATATTCCATGAGGGTAGAAGCCTTCCTCACGGATTCCTCCTCAGTCAATGCTCTTGTATCTTGAATGGCATCAAAGACAGCCAAATGTTTTAGAAGCTCGGTTCTTTGAGCCCCCAAGTTTCCTTGGCTACTTTTGCTCCATTCTCTGAGTTTGCCCTTTAAAGCTTTGGGTTTGCTGCTAGCACATAAGCTGACCTCCAGTGTAATTCAAAACAGGACCACCATTCTCTGATCCAGTCTACAAAGCCTTTAGTATTCAATCACCAGTTATCAAACTTAAAGTAGGATTTGGTTTGCTCCCAAGATCCACACTGTAGTGAGATAGGAAGATGGTCTGATATCAGCCTTTGTAGGACTACTTGTTTTATGCTCCTGAATCTATCATCCCAATCTTCTGAAATTACGCTATGATCTGATTTTCTCCTTTGAACCAAGTATAAGTTCCCCCTTCTAATTGTAAATCAATAAGTTCCATGTCTTCGATAAAATCTTAGAACTCCACCATAGCTCTAGACCTTCTGTTGCTATTCCTTTTTCCCGAGGGAAATCTAGTGACATTGAAGTCACCACAAACAGCCCATGGCCCTTCCATCAATCCTCTTACTGCCCTTATTTCCCCCATACAGCTTTCCTCTCAATGTCACAATTAGGAGCATATACTCATGTGATATGACATGCGAAATTTTGCAAAAGAGCCTTGAATTTACATGTCAGAGTATAAGCTCCTAGTTGTAACACCTCGCCTTCCCAAACTCTACAATCTCATAACATTGCAATAACCCCTCCAGTACCACTGGCTTTCAGACATGCATACCTCACCCATCTCCCTCTCCAAACGTGACTAATAACCTCCTTTATATCCCCCTCTAATTTTGTTTCCTGAAAGCATATAATATCTGCCTTCCACTCCCTCACCAAACTTTTTATAATCCTCCTCTTAGGCAAATCGTTCAAACCCCTGACATTCCATGATACTAAATTAATCAACATAATGATGTTCCCCCTACTTCTTTTTCCATTACTTTTGAACTTGACATCAAAAGAAACTAGATCTTTCAACTCTTTCTTACCTTTAAATCTATTCTTTTTTATTTCTGAATCTGATTCCATCCTTATAATTTGTCTACAACTGTCGATTTGCATTAGAAGCTCCAATGCTTCTTCTTAGTGCCCCTGAAAATCCACCCCGAGCATCTTACTCAATCTGATTAAATTCTGATGTACCCAAAGTGTTGCATTCATCTCTTTTTTCTGTAAATGAATTGTGGTGTTGGACAGAAATAGGAGTAGCTTCTTCAACTCCCCAATCTTCATCATTGATCCCTGAATTGAGTTGGCTCAATTGCAGTTGCTGCCCAGATTCTACTTTTGATTGGTCTTCTCCCACACTGATAATGGCCATAGCATCTAGTACCTTATCTCCTTGTAACCCTGCCGCAGTTTCTTCTTCTGTCACCATGCAGGTAATTGAATTTTCAGTGTAGCTTGCCGCTCTTTCAGAATGCTCTCCAGTTGACGGTTAATTTTTTAGAGAAGGGGGCTGGTTTACGTTAGGTACAATCTTCAATTCTTCTAAGCAACAGTCATAAGTTAAGTCTTCTGAGGGGCTTTGTTGAAAGTCATTAAAAATGACTTGGGCCGAAAAATCAAGCCCATATATTGATACTGGCCCAACCCTAGAAGAGCCCAACAGATTTCTTTTCTCTACCCCATCTGCATGCCTGGCACGTGCCTCCACAATAAATTCAAAGCAGCTTTTACTGCTTCCAACGTTCACAGCCATTTGGCTGTCCTTCCCATTAATTACGCAGGGGGTCTTTACCCTTAGGTCTTTCAATGGTTTCGACCCATTGGATATTCCAGTAGCCTTTAGAGACTGCGGCGACTCTACCTTTTTCGGCGAGCTTAAGTCAAATCGAGTTTGCTTTTCCGCCCAGATTGGAATAAAAAATTTTACCCCTTCTCTTTCTATGAAAACCTTTGATGGAATATTCCGACCGTCTCCAGCAATTTCGATCCTAGCCCACTTCATATGATTCTTGAGTTCTGTCTCTTCCTCGGTAGCTATCCACCCACCACAAAGTTCACCTATTTCTTTGAAAAATTTTTGTGACCACAGGTGCATAGGTACTCCCATGGCTCTAATCCAAGTAGTTTTAACTGGAAGAGAGTTGGGAATACAACCAGCAATGGGGTTCCGCCATTCTAGAAAAAGCCTTTGATTCTTCCATCTCCATTCTCCTTGAATGATTTGTTCAGCCATGTTCCTGTTTGGGAACTCGAAGAGATACAAGTCCCCAGCCATGTCGTACGTGTTCACCCCAAAAGCTTTGCTCCATGCGACAGAAACCTAAGTTGCGCGGACTCTTCGATTTTGATGTCGTCCCCGTCCCGATATGAGACCGGGACGGGAGCGGGAGTCAACTAACTTCGAACACTTTGACCGGAGTCCATCGACAAATTTGGGAGAAAAATTGAGATTTTGATTTCTCAAAATCAAAAATAAAATAGATTTAGGAGAATGAAAGAATAATATCCATCTTGGAGAGTGAAAGATTGAATTCTATAATATTCATGTAAGCTTTTCACAGAATATCTCTCAAAATTTACAATATTTTTATAGCTTTATTTTTTATTAGCCGAATCCCTGCACCCGTATCCATATCTGGGTCCGCACCCCCGAATCTTAAAATTTAGATTTTGCCGAATCCGATACTCAGATCCGTCCCCGTATCGGATACCCGCACCCGAGTCCGAGCAACTTAGACAGAAACCCATCTTCTGATATCTGCTAGGGTGGGTCTCTCCTTGACTTCCTTCCCAAAATATCCAATGACGCATCTTTTCATAAGTCCATTATCCTTCACTCCAGGTATTTCCGCGATCTTTTATAGTTCCATTTAAAGTGTTGCCCTGAACTTCAGGAGGAATGTTAGGTTGCCTTTTACTCTCTTTAATTGGTTTGACATATGGATAGTTTGGTTCAGTAATTCTTGGTGGGACTCGGATAATTAATTGAGCTTCACATTTAATGGAACTTTCTACCTTAAATGCTACATCCTTCCATCCTACATTTATGACTGACTCAGGAATAATAATAATAATAATTGATCTAGCTACCCCTTGTAATGACAAGATGCTCATATATCTCCCATGTTCATTGTACTTCCTGGTACAGAAGTACTCTGAAATTCTGTCCTTTGTTTTCCATCTCCTTACTATATTCTTTTGGTCTTTTGAAGCCTCTTTGAGTACAAAACAGATCCATTCCATAATCTTTTTGCTCATTGTTGATCGTCTCATCATGTTTCGATTTCTTTCCACCCAGTCAAACCATGTGTCATTGTTGGAATGCCATCTGGTAATGTCAAAAGATTTAAAACCAGCATTTAAATAGATTCTGCTTTCCCCCATTTCTGGTCTTGTTTTCCTGCTATAAAGTCAAAGAAAAGTATCGGTTTAATAGTCTTCACAGTGGGTGAAAACTAATATAGGAGGAGTTTTAAGAAGGGATGTTTTCCGGCAACTAAATCCACCGGAAAAGGTTGTTCTACAAACCTAGAAAGTAGGAGAGAGAAGGATCTCGGGAAGGGAGCATTTTTGGATTTTCTGACGTTTGGTTACCTTGAGTTGTTTTAAAATTCCTCAAAACTAATGGAGTGAACCATTTTTAGAAACTAATTCAACAAACAAAGAATCAAGACTCTAACCAATCAACACATAATCAGATAAATCATCAGTAGACTAATACAAGTATTATTCTAGAGAGAAATGGAAGGACATGTTATTCCTCCTCGATAGGCCTACCTAACCAACTACCATGTCCCAAGGAAGCTTATAGAGGACATCCATGCACAAATTGGAAAATCCATGAAACCAGGTAGAAATATGAAAAACATGCAATCCCCAACAAATACAAGTAAAAAACCAAAAAATGGAACACTGTAATGCTTAGCAGATAGAACCAACCTGCAGAAGGCGTCCAACTGCGTGTGCAATAATTTGTTCGAAAGGGCAGCAGACTCTCCCACACTTCTTGATGTATTATAGAAGGTAAGCTCTGGACCAATAGCCTGTATTTTGTTCCCCATAAGATGTAATTAAAATTATAGCAAGTTTAAATTTATATTAAATGACTCCTCTAATTCAATGTACAGATCATCAACACTATGTTTGGTCGAATTGAAACAAGGACAGGTGGGAGAGAGGGAATAACACAGGATTGTTATGGTGATTTCCACCGCTTAGCAAGGAAATTAAGGATGAGGGGTAGTTAAAAGCAGACAGGTTCAGTAATCAATTTCCTACCGCTCTGAAATTGGACATAAACGAGGAAACACTTTACTTGCCCTCAAGTTGTATCAAAAAGACTGGATCTAAATGAGTAACTCACACCAAAAGAAGCAAAACCAAGAGGTTTTCTCCCTTTTATCCTTCTTCTTTCTCCATCATAGAATCAAACATAGTGCAAACAAACTTCACATGCTAAAACAACAAAAACGAAGCAAGATATATATGTTGTATAGTAGAGTCAAATTACTATCCAGATTGCAGACATTCTAAAGATTTAAGGAAAAGCCTCAGTTGATAAAAATGGCTGAAATACTTCTGCTGTGAATCATGTCAGCAATGATAAAATTGAGAGAAGAAATAAGTGTGCCTTCCAAGTGACAAAAGTTTGCTTAAAAAATATAAATTTTAGGGGCAGAGAAAGAAAGCAGAACTTGGGAAGACCTTGTATTTTTTGTGCTAAGAATCCTCATTTAGATTCACATGTTTGTCCAGCAGGCTTCAATGATACTTATCATACGCAAGGTCTTTTACAATCACTGTTTCCCAACAGATTTTGAGGTAATTATATCCAAACTGACTATGTTGAGAGGACCCATGATCTGAACCTAAGGCCACTCATGGACAGTCAATCGGCTGTTCTTAGTTACTGAGAGGCCTTCATACAACCGCTGTTTAAAAGGGCTACAGCCCTAAACAAACAAATGGCACCTGCTGGAGGAAGGATACATAAACACCAAAGAGCAGCAAACACTCTTAAATCACTAAAAACCATGGTGTGATTCACAATTATATCATAGATAATAAGTGCCTTACCCTTATCAGATATGTGCACAGGCCTCTTAGATTGTAGATACTTAAGGTCATAGTTTTTAGAATACTTAAAGAGACTTATGCACATGGCAGAAAGGCCATATATGAACTATTTAGTGTATTGCTTGAAGGAAAATCTTTTACTAGTATTGCAGAAAGAACAACAAAAATAAGAGAATATTTGACCTTCAGCTCAAATATAAACTCTGCAGATCTGCTGACATTAGTATTCTGAGATGGCACAGCATCTACGGTCACTCCAGAATCATCTTTTGATGGTCCTGCACAAGAAGCTTCATCAAAGAAGACTCCATCATCCTCTGAAGCAGAATAGCTGCTATTGGATCCAAGTAAAACGCATGAATCCAAATATTTTCCATTCTGAAACACAAAGAAAAAGAAAACCAACATGGACATTCCATAGCCGTCAAAACAATAAAGCTTCATAATCAAGATTCGTGTAATAAACGAAACATCCGTTTACAGGACACACCTTGATCTTAACATTCTTAAATTGCAACTTCTTTCCACTTCCAACATAAATTACAGCCTCTTCACTCGGAGAAGAGAGATTTTGTCCTCTCCTATCTTGCAAAAACAAAGTCCCCCCTCTGCCATCATATGTGAAAAGGTCATAACTTTCATCATCGGCAACCAAAGGTCTCTGAGGAGAAAGTGAGAGTTCAGCAGAAGGCTGATTATAAACTGAGTCATTAAGAATAACAGCATCTACAGCATGAGCAGAACTTCCATGGTCATCGTTTGCCAGCATACTTCGAACATTTGGTACAAAGAACTCAACAACAGCAAGCAGAAAATCAAGTGCAACTAGCAGTTGTGGCCTTTGAATGAAGAGAGAAAAAGATGTCAAATTTTCATAGAATCTTGCATCAAGAATAACCATTGCAGGTACGAGTTTCGTGTCCTTGTCACTACTTGTATTGAAGGCCATGCCAGCATCAGTCACTGACTGTGAAGGATTGTACCCAATTGTTTCAGGCTTCCGAATTGCCAACCTGAGTTCCTGCTCTATACCTTCACGATTATCCATCACAGTGAAATCTTCGAGTGTCGAAGACAGAAACCCCTCTCCTGCTGTATTGGATTTGTAGAGAAGCCACAGACCACTTACCTTAAAAGCAAAAATAAGATCCGGATTCAGAATTTGGCAGGCATAAAATAATCGATTAAATGATAACAAAGATTAAACATATTTGGAAGATAGTGACGGTGTGCAAAATTTATGATTAAAAAAGAGAGATAATAAAAATAGATATGATTCAAATTCCAAGAAGATCATGAACATCACAGTATGTATACAACTATCCAAAATATTGCACCTCATGCATATTTAGTTGAGATGAATTTATCAATAAGTGAGACATTACGTGTATGCATTACTGCCTAACCAGAACAAAGGTAATATACTTCATGCCGATATGTTCGTATTCTAGCATCTCCTGCTCAAATTTACTTCACTAATTAGACAAAAATTGCTGCCTGACAAGCGCAAACATGCCATAAGACCTATTTCCTCACTATGTCTTCAATGAAAATGCATGCGAAAATCAGCAACCTGTTTTGAAGATGTTCCCATTATATTGTCTTAGTGACATCTATTGACCCAAAAAACATCTAAAGACATTGTTCTTTCCTTTCACAGAAGCATGAGATTAACAAGCCGGAATAGCAAGATGAAAGTACAATTTGAAAGGATAACAATAATAACAAAATGAACTTAAATAATGCAGTCTCAATTACCTGCATCGTGGCAAGCGATGCATCCCTTGTCAATCCATAGTGAAGACCAAGCTCAAACAGATCAATAGCAATAGAGACCTTGGTTACAATCCACTTATCTTTATATTCAGCTTCAGATTTAACAACATCAGAATTTCTCACTGACAAATTTTGTGTCTTGACAGCTGATGATGATGAGGCGTCATCTATTAGAGGAGGCACAACATTAGGAGTCTCTGAAAGATTTTCTTGCGCACATTCTGCAATTATCTCATACTCCCTGCTTGATAGAGCAGCTTTTAATTCTTCAACCTGAAATACTCAAATACCATGAGATTGAGACAATTTGATCTCCAAAACAACAAAATTCTAGGTAGTGAACGATAGAAAGAACCAAACTACAGTCAGAATTTTAGTATAAAAGTACCTTGATAGCAACTTCGATACTAGGGATTTGATGCAATAGGTCCCTCAGCGATCGCTGTATAACAATTGAAACTCCATTGACATCTTGGACTATACTTTCACCCAATTCTGAGCCAGCACCCACATTTAAATTGATGTCCTTGACCTACAGGAAGTTATATATGAAACAAATTCTCAGATGAACTATGTATGGAGAGTAACTTAAAGAAAGGGACAACTAAAAGAATACTATTATGGTGTCTGTCTATAATACCATTGAGCCTACATTGTATAACGCAAGCCCACCAAATTAACAATCTGCAGTAATCTATAACTTCCCTGTTTAAAGGATGCTCTCTTTGACAGACTTGCACAACCTTTTCAAATGCTATTACATACAAATTGAGCTTCAAACAGGTTCCCTGATTGGCAATATGCAAATTTTTGCTTCATGCAAAAAGCATGCAACTTTGACCGCAAATATGAGATTTTTATTGAGTTATTCCCTTGTCAGTGTAAGAATATTGTGATATTAGGCCATTAGCAACTAGCATCTAGATCAAAACATAACTAACGGAGATAAAACATAAAGATCTTACAGAGATTGTTAATATTTCCATGTGTACAGCATTCATTTCACTTTTGCTACCACAAAACCACTGAAACCTGTTTTGGACAGTGATGTGAACAACATCGAGCTTCAAATAACTGCAAGAGGAAGCTATGAGATCAGCTATGATTATTGTTACACAGATGTGATTAAAGGGTATAAATGTCTAGTCCATAATCCATATATCCCCACAAAAAAGATCACAGAAAACATGAAGATACAGGAAAAATCAAGGCAATACATTAGACTTTTAAATTAGAGCACTGCGAACAGGTGCATATTTCAGAAGAACTGACTGGAAAGCATCATCACCAGAGAATTATTAACTCACTCAAGGCTATCAGTCCTTCGAGGCATTAAAATTATGGGCTTTCTTAGAGAAAGATCCAGCTTTAAAGCAGGTGATCCTTCAACCTCACTTCTTGTAAACCACTTCTCCGAGTTTGTAACTTGATCGTTTATTCTGACAACATCATTAGAACTGTTTGGAACAAGACCCATGAAGTAACTGACAATCTACAAGAAAATCATAATATATCATGAGATCATATAACACAGGAATAGCCAAATAGAAAAACTAAAGCTTCACTACCTCTTGGATAAAGCGATTCAAATAAACAATCCGCACTTCAGACAGCTGGCCTATAATGCTATAATCATAACCCATGTAGTCTTCATCATCAACATTGAATGAACAAAATTCTAGCTGCAATCCACAAATAATCTGACCGATTAGTTCAGAGAAAATTAATACATGACATCTCCAAAGAAATGCATCAAATGACAAACAAGTGTTATCAAAGGCGAAAAGCGAAAAAAAGCTCTAAGGTCTGTTGGAGCTTTAAGCGCAAAGGGCAAATAAAGCATGGGCTTTAACGAAGAAAGGCACAAATGGAGAAATACTACAAAAATGTATGTGTAAATCCAAGACTAATATCTATAAGAAAGAATACCAAATATATGGACAAGGAAAATGAAGAAAATTTACGATAAATTGAAATATCAAATTGCTTAGTGCCGCCTTTTTAGGATTACGCTCATTGGCAAGGAAAGTATGCCTTAGAGCCTTGATGACACCACTAAAGTGCCCGCTAAGCGAAGCAAAGCACTCAACATGTTTTGAGCCTCTCTTTTAAGAGCGTCTTTGATAACACTGCGACAAACCAAAAGAATACATAAAAAATCAAGGATAAAGCAAATTTATGCCAGAGTGGCCAATATCTCTCAAACTGTTAGTAAGTTTTGCCTGTTTTACTATATTTTGCATGAAATACGACAACAGTAAGTGTAATCTCTGCCAAAATAGATCAATCTAAGAATCAGTACATTCTACATAATCTGTGCAAGTTTACGTCCACTTCTTTACTGGTACTAATACTTAAGGGAGAGCGAGGCGGTTGATCTAACTCAAGTTGAATCCTATGTGTGTTTCGAAGGTGGAAAGCACAAAAAGCGCCAAGGTATGTTGGGATTTAAAGCGCAAACTTTAGTAAAGAAAGACACATAATGAAGATAAAATTAAGGTATACAGTGTGAGAATGCACGGGAGAAAAATATTATTATTGATTAGATTAATTGACAATGATACAATGAGCCATATATATACAATACATGTCCTACTCCTAATACGTATGTGATTAGGGTTATATACTACTATTCATACAATGAAACTAACACTCCCCCTCAAGCTGGTGCATATAAATCATATGTACCGAGCTTGTTACATATATAACTAATACGAGGACCAGTGAGGGACTTGGTGAAAATATCAGCAAGCTGATCATTCGACTTCACAAATTTTGTAGCAATATCCCCCGAGAGTATCTTTTCTCTAACAAAGTGACAGTTAATCTCGATATGTTTAGTTCTCTCATGGAACGCTGGATTTGACGCAATATGAAAAGCAGCTTGATTATCACACACAAGTCCCATCTGACTAATCTCACCAAATTTCAACTCCTTGAGCAACTGTTTGATCCAAATTAGCTCACATGTCGCCATAGCCATTGCTCGATATTCTGCTTCTGCACTAGACCGAGCAACCACATTCTGTTTCTTGCTCTTCCAAGACACCAAATTTCCTCCTACTAAGACACAATATCCAGAAGTAGAACGTCTATCAAAAGGTGATCCTGCCCAATCAGCATCTGAGTATCCAACGATCTGCTCATGGCCTCGATCCTCAAATAATAAGTCTTTGCCTGGAGCTGATTTTATATACCGAAGAATGCGGACAACTGCATCCCAATGACTATCACAGGGAGAATCCACAAAATGACTCACAACACTCACAGGAAAGGAAATGTCAGGTCTAGTCACTGTGAGGTAATTTAATTTATCAACCAACCGCCTATATCTTGTAGGATCGCTAAAAGGCTCCCCCTGTCCTGGCAGATGTTTAGAATTCGGATCCATCGGAGTGTCAACAGGTCTACAACCTGTCATTCATGTCTACTCGAGAATATCTAAGGCATACTTCCGTTGTGAGATCACAATACCTGAGTTAGACTGAGCGACCTCAATACCCTGAAAATACTTTAATCTACCCAGATCCTTAGTCTGAAAGTGTTGAAAGAGATGTTGCTTCAACTTGCTAATATCATCCTGATCATTGCCGGTAATAATAATATCGTCAACATAAACAACCAGATAAATATAGAGATTTGAAGCAGAATGCCGATAAAATACAGAGTAATCAGCTTCACTACGAGTCATGCCAAACTCCTAAATACCAAACCAGGCTCGAGGAGACTGCTTTAGACCATAAAGGGACTGGCGCAACCAACATACAAGGCCACTAGACCCCCCCGAGCAACAAAACCAGGTGGTTGCTCCATATAAACGTCATCCTCAAGGTCACCGTGAAGAAAAGCATTCTTAATGTTCAACTGATAGAGCGGCCAATGGCGAAAAGCAGCCATGGACAGCAAAAGGCGGACTGATGCAATTTTAGCCACGGGAGAGAAAGTATCACTGTAATCGAGTCCAAATATCTGAGTATATCCTTTGGCAACACGACGAGCCTTAAGTCGATCAACCGGCCATTTGGACCAACTTTGACTGCATACACCCAACGACAACCACCAGTCGATTTACCCGAAGGAAGAGGAACAAGCTCCCAAGTACCACTCGTATATAAAGCAGACATCTCGTTAATCATAGCATGTCTCCATCCGGGATGAGACAGTGCTTCACCTTTAGATTTAGGGATGGAAACAAAGGACAAAGATGACACAAATGCACAATGGGATGATGAGAGACGAGGGTAACTTAAACCGATATAATGTGGATTAGGATTAAGTGTGGACCGTATACCTTTTCGTAGTGCAATCGGTTGATAAAGAGGAGACAAGTCCGCAGTATTAGCAGGGTCAGGTGCAGGACGTGAATCAGCTGGGCCTGATGCTGGGGGCGGACGACGATGATAAGTCAGGAGTGGCGGAGCTGTAGAAGGTTGAACTGGACTAGGCGGTGGCACTGGAGCTAAAGTTGGTGGAACTAGACTAGGTGGTGGCACTGGAGCTATAGCAGGTGGAACTGGACTAGGTGGTGGCACTGGACTCGGTGGTGACACTGGAGCTATAGGTGAAAGAGATGTAACTGGAACTGTAAGCGGTGGAGCTATGGAGGAAGATGAATGGGAGATAGGGACTGAATCTCCAAAAGAAGGAACGGGTAGCACCTCCAAAATATCTAAATGATTAGTTGGACCTGTGAAGTATAATTGGGCTTCAAAGAAGGTACCATCGGCAGACATAAGAAATCGCTGAAGGTTAGGAGAATAACATCGATATCCCTTTTGCGTTCTCGAGTAACCCAGAAATATGCACTTAAGAGCACGAGGAGCTAACTTATCTTTTCCTGGAGTAAGGTCACGAACAAAGCACGTACTCTCAAAGACACGGGGTGGAAGAGAGAACAAAGGTAAGTGGTGAAACAGATTAGAGAATGTAACTTGATTTTGGATAGCTGAAGATGGCATACGATTAATAAGATAACAAGATGTAAGAACTGCATCCCCCAAAAACGCAGCGAAACATGAGATTGTATGAGTAGGGTAAGAGCAGTTTCAATAAGATATCTATTCTTTCTTTCAGCTACCCCATTTTGTCGGGATGTGTACGGACAAGATGTTTGATGAATAATCCCATGGGAGTTCATAAACTGCTGAAATGGGGAAGACAAATACTCTAGGGCATTGTCACTACGAAATGTACGGATAGAAACCCCAAATTGATTTTGAATTTCAGCGTGGAAGGTCTGGAAAATAGAAAACAACTCAAATCGATTTTTCATCAAAAATATCCAAGTACACCTGGAATAATCATCAATGAAACTGACAAAGTAGCGGAATCCTAAGGTAGAACTAACCCGACTAGGACCCCAAACATCTGAATGGACTAAAGTAAAAGGTGACTCTGCTCGATTATCAAGACGCCGCGGGAAATGGGAGCGGGTATGCTTACCGAGCTGACACGACTCACACTCTAGAGTGGACAAATGAGATAAGCCAAGTACCATTTTCTGAAGTTTTGACAAACTGGGATGTCCTAACCGTTTATGTAATAAATCTGGTGAATCTGTAACGGGACAAGTTATTGGAGGAAGACAAAATGCGAGTCCATGTGATTTTGCAAGGATAAGGTAATAAAGTCCATCTGATTCACGTCCGATACCAATGATCCACCATGTACTACGTTCCTGTATAAAAACAAGGTCATCAAGGAATAGAACAGCAGATTTAAGTAATTTGGCTAAGCGACTAACGGCTATGAGATTAAAAGGACTACCAGGAACATAAAGAACTGAGTCTAAAGGTAAGGAAGGAAGTGGACTTGCTTGACCTATTGCAGTTGCCATGGCTTGAGACCCATTGGTCATTGTGACTGTTGAAAGAGATTGAGAATATGAGACACTAGTGAAAAGAGATTTGTTACCAGAAATATGCTCAGATGCACCTGAATCAATGACCCAAGACTCAGAGGTTGAAGGTTGGGAGACACAAGTATCGCTACTATCTGTTGGAACAACGGAGGCTAATCCTGAAGATGTCTGTTTATGTGCTTTATGCCGAAGGAACTCAATATAATCTGGTAGAGAAACCATCCAACTCTTTGTAGTATTGGATTCCATTTTGCTTCAACCAAATTTTCAAATTCTTGATTACAACTTGTGTGGTTAACCTTGGAATGCCAAATAAGAAATTTTTTTTTTGGATAACACTGTTCACTCGCCGGAAAATAAAAAAGTTGCCGGAGTTTGATGAAACTTGAATAGACCGACTCGGAATAATGTCCTGAGAAGGCTGTCCAATTTATATGGTATTGTCTCCTTATTAGTATATTTTAAAAAAGGCACCTTTCTACATTTGAAAATAATTTAATTTTAAATTTTCCATTTCTCTTAATGACGTGCTTCTATAGTCACAGAAGCATGTTTAAGACCTCAAATTCCAAAAGTCAAGTCTTTCGTTCTTAAACTACGTGCCCCGCCAAACAATGCCACATAAATTGAAATGGAGGAAGATGATGCCTAAAGAATGAAGGTGGAGTGCGATGATTCCGTTGTACAAGAACAAAGGTAACGTCCAAAATCGCAACTATAGGGGTATCAAGTTGCTTAGTCACACTATGATAGTTTGGGAGAGAATAGCGGAGGAAAGGGTTAGGAGGACAATGTCTATCTCTGAGAACCAGTTCAGATTTATGCCGCGGGGGCGTTAGACTACGAAAGCTATTCACCTTGTTAGGAGGTTGATGGAGCACTACAGGGACAGGAGGAAGAATTTGCATATGGTGTTTATCAACCTAGAGAAAGCGTACAAAAGTGTCTCAAGGGAAGTTCAATGGAGATGTTTGGAGGCTAAGGGTGTTCCTGTGGCGTACAATAAAGCGATTAAGGACATGTACGATGGAGCTAAGACTTAGGTAAGGATGGTGAGAGGGGACTCAAATCATTTTCCGGTTGTGATGGGGTTACACTAGGCAGTGTTTTGGAGAGCGCGCAAAAAAGCGACAAGGGCTCGCCTCGCTTCAAAAGCGAAGCGCAAAGCGAAGCGCACACTTTATTAAAGTGAAGCGCAATTCTTAAAAAACAAACAACAACAACAATAACAACCCAGTATAATCCCACTTAGTGGGGTCTGGGGAGGGTAGTGTGTACGCAGACCTTACCCCTACCCTGGGGTAGAGAGGCTGTTTCCAAATAGACCCCCGGCATCCTTCCCTCCAAGAACTTCCCACCTTGCTCTTGGGGAGACTCGAACTCACAACCTCTTGGTTGGAAGTGAGGGTTGCTTACCATCAGAGCAACCCCTCTTGTCTAAAGCAATTCTTAAAAAACATAATGTAAAATTATAAATAATCAAAAACGTCAATTAAATACTTAAAAGTAGGTACTAGGTACCACCAAATCATTCACAAACCATAGGACAAGCAAAATCAAAGCTACTAAATTACTAGAAGTCAATCAACATCTTATTCTTCTGCTCTTCTTCTCCTACAACAAGATTGTCAAAATATTGAATTCCTCTATCATCTTCATATTGCTCGTCATCTTCTTCGTCCCCCACCTCTTCATGATCACTTTCATCTTCATCAATTAGGGATAGGGATCGACTTGTAGTAGCCACACTTTTTCCCCTCCTAATAGAGCTTGAACTTGGAGTATATCTCCTAAAACCATAAGGATTCTCCCCAACT
This sequence comes from Nicotiana glauca, assembly GCA_026770625.1. Classification (NCBI taxonomy): domain Eukaryota; kingdom Viridiplantae; phylum Streptophyta; class Magnoliopsida; order Solanales; family Solanaceae; genus Nicotiana; species Nicotiana glauca. Next base: position 76,219 of record MU789809.1, read on the forward strand.
CCACTACCAACCGCAACATCACCCCAAGTGAAATCGGAGTCGCCTTCAAATACTTCTTCATCTTCACAATTTTCGTGGACTCCGGTTAGCCACTCATTAGCCTCATCAATATTGTCCAAAAGAATAGGATTAATTACATTGCGGTGATTGTAGCGACGCCTCAATGCTCTATTGTATTTTATAAACACTAGATTATGGAGGCGCTTCAAGGTTAGTCGATTCCTTTTCTTTGTATGAATCTGCAAAAATGATGTGTCAACTAATTAGTAGGAGTTTGGACAATTGAGATATAATTTACTTTATCTCAAAACACGAAATAATTCTTTTTATTTCTCACGTGTTCAAAAACACTCCAGTTCCTTTCACATCCGGATGAGCTACAAGTTAAGCTTAAAACTTTGATGGCGAAAGTCTGTAACTCCGGAGTCTCTGCACCATATTGGTCCGCCATTCAACTATAGAAGTCAAAAAAAATATTCAAGAGTTAATAAGTACCAAAAAAATACATCGAAGTTAGAGTTATAAAATATAGAAACACTTGGTCACCTGGCGACTTTTTCGTTCTTTGTTTTATAGCAAGTCGAAGCTTAAAAAGTCCTTCAGCTGCCTTGTAAGTAGCAAGCTGATCTACTATCTTCTCTTGCAAGTCTTCATCTGGGTTCAACTTGATAACAACCTGATGGAATCCTGTCCACACTGCTTTAGCCAATGAATTCTTCTCATACTGCTCATAAAAGAGTGAGGGAATCAGAATAAGTCCTGCAAAGGTCTATGAAGTTGCTCATCCCATCTTGCATCAATGATCTAAAAGACCTTTGCATATTTCTGCTCATCAATGAATGATGCTTGAATAGTCTCATTCGCCCTATCCATAGCTTCATAGAGGTAGCCCATTGATGGTTTTTGCTCCCCATCCACCAAACGGAATACTTTAACCAAAGGGCCACCAATTTTAAGAGCATGAAGGACATTATTCCAATACGAACAAGAAAGAATAATGCGTGCAACCTGAGCATGAAGGACATTATTCCAATAAGAACAAGAAAGAATAATGCGTGCAACCTCTTTCCCCGCACTTTCCTTTGCAAATTTACTCCTGCTCCAATCCTCTGAAGTGACCATCTTTCTCAAATTTTCTTTTTGACGGTGGAGACTACGCAAAGTCAAGAAAGCAGTGGCGAACCTTGTCTTGCCCAGTTCCACCAAACTTTTTTGCATGGTGAATCTTCTCATCATATTCAATAACAATGGCCGCTGAGAAATATAAGAATATAACCTAACGCCCTGGCCAAAAACTGTAGAGAAGGGTCTTTCCTTGAAAATGTCCCCGAACATCAAGTTGATACAATGAGCCGCACATGGAGTCCAATA